>JADDOH010025123.1:0-11380 GCA_016648135.1 Agrypnia vestita | reverse complement strand
ACCTGTGATGAAAAGTGGATCCTGTACGATAATCGGAAGCGCTCATCGCAATGGCTGAACCCTGCCGAACCATCCAAACCATGCCCCAAGCGAAAATTGACTCCAAAAAAGTTACTTGTGAGCGTTTGGTGGACTAGTGCTGGTGTCGTTCACTACAGCTTTTTTAAATCGGGCCAGACGATTACGGCAGATGTCTATTGTCAGCAACTGCAAACCATGATGGAAAAGCTAGCTGCTAAACAACCGAGGCTGGTTAATCGCTCTAGGCCACTGCTGCTTCATGATAACGCTAGACCACACATTGCACAACAGACGGCTACCAAATTAGAGGAGCTTCAATTGGAATGTCTAAGACATCCACCGTACTCTCCGGACCTTGCCCCAACAGATTACCATTTTTTTCGAAATTTGGATAACTTCTTTCAAAGGAAAAAATTCAACTCCGATGGGGCAGTCCAAACCGCCTTCAAAGATTTTATTGATTCCCGTCCGAATGGTTTTTTTAGTAAAGGGATCGATGAACTACCTATGAGATGGCAAAGTGCATAGATAGCAATGGTACATACTTTGATTAAATAAATATATTATAATAAAAAAAAATCGGCTTTATGTTCCTCCCATACTAAACGTCAATTTCATATGTAAGGACCTAATATTTTCGCCACTCTTATATGGGAAAAAGGCGTGGACACTAGACCAAGAACCGATCTAATGTGTAGAAGAACAAAGATGTTGTGTATAGACAAGGTTCCTGGGTAGATAGAGCGACTAATGATGAAGTCCTCCTAAAACACCGAGTATCGAGTCAAGAAAGCTGGAGTACCTATCTCGGACATATTATTATTGAAATAGTATCCTGTATTTATATTTTATTTTTTAAACAATTTTTATTAATCAATTAGGAAAGATGTACAGAAAAAATCAAATTAACGAAAAAATATTTTAACTGTCACCGAGACTCGAACCACGGACCTCCAATTCTATCCGGGAATGGCGCGTTATCCAATTTCGCCATGACATTCTGGTAAGTTGACGAATATTTTTCGCCCTTGTATGTAGTCTCTTTTTTTAATTGATCAACATCTTTTATTGCATTTTTAAAGCATTCCACTTTTTTATAATGCAATAGTCACGAATACCTTCGCGTATCTACCGCTAGAGGACGCCAGGAATTAATATTTGATATATTTAATATTAATATTATAATATATTGATTTTTTCTGTATGTCTTTTCTGATTGGTTAATAAAAATTGTTTAATAATTCACAGAACTTTGTTCCGAAATTTCTCGCAATTTCGCAATTTCTTTTCCTTTTTTTTCCATTTTTCCTTTAATATAATTTTTATTTTTTATTTATTTTTCGTCTTCTCGATATATGTCGTAGGAAATGGAGCCGCTCATCTCACTAGGAAGATCCTATGCCGAGATGAGCAGCTGACAATGTAGTGAGAACAAAATAATAAAGATATAAAACAAAATACTACATAACTATAAGATTAATCAATTAATTGAGGATATAAATATTAAATTTGATAATGAAAGCAATAATGAATGTAAAAAGAATATATGTAAAGAACGATATGCATGGATAGTAACAACATGTAGATATTATTGAATACCAACGCAACAGCAAAATTATAAAGAATATACATAAAAAAAATATGTGAATATTCGCGTGTATTAAATAATTATGCAATTTATAATTTGTATTATATGTGTGTACGTATCGAGCAACCAAATGACTTTTGTTCATCGAACGGCGATTTGTCGGTAACCAAATTAAATAATCCTGACCGACTCATCATCCACAGGCGAATAAGTGTAAAGTAGAGTAGGAAGACGCCGCGTCTCATGGCTGCGTGACTTGAGTTATCGGTACCAGTGTCCGTTGAAATGTAAGGAAATATGAAATTGATACACGAAAGAATTCAAGAAAGAGTCCAAGAATCCGTATGTATGGCTGGTGTCTCATTATTTGAAGTAAATCGATTAAATATTGAACTTGAGATATCCTTCCAACCAGTACACCCCTTTTTTTAGCCTCAGCATTACTAGCTTATAACTTATTCAATTTTCTTTTTTTTTCAAAAAAATAAATTATATTCTTAAAAAATCAATTCTTCTTCTTCTTCTTCTTCTTCTTCTTCTTCTTCTTCTTCTTCTTCTTCTTCTTCTTCTTCTTCTTCTTCTTCTTCTTCTTCTTCTTCTTCTTCTTCTTCGTTCACCCAATTTAGTTGCAATCTCGCTTCGCAGCAGTCCTCCAACTGTTTCCGCCAGCTCCTTTTAGGACGGCTTGGTCTTCTGCCTTCTGGTCTTGCCTGGAACACCCGCTTTGGGAGTCTACCTGCCGGCATCCGGAAGACATGACCCAGCCGCCGTGGCTGTGATTTCTCGATAAATGTCAATAAGGATTCCACTTCGAAACATTTTATTTTTTGCGTATTTCTGATTCTGTCCCTTCCGGTAACTCCTGCAATTCCTCGTAGAAATCCCATCTCGGCGGCCTGTAGCCTTTCTTAGCGTAGCGGGTTCTTTCGGTCAAGATCCAGTGCTCGTGGCCGTACACTAGGGTTGTCCTGAAAACTGATTTGTATACTGCCAACTTTACTCGCTGGCTGAGCTCCATTTTTTTTTATAATACAGGAATCGTGCTACCTGGTTTGCGCTCATGTATCAATAAATATCATCATCATCACTCTTGGCACTACAACCCTTGGTGGGTCTTGACCTCCTCAAGAATCTTCCTCCACTCATCCAGGTCTAGTGCCACCTCTCTCCAGTTCCGAAGATCCAAGGCAGAGATGTCTTTGAGGACGTTGTCCCTCCATCTTAATTTTGGCTTCCTAAGCTCCTTCGCCCTATCGGCCTAGAGTTAGGCAGGGACTTTGGTGCTTGATGCTCGGACATTCTCTCCACATGACCCAGCCACCGAAGTCTTTCCAGTTTTATAAATTTTGTGACGTTTTGCTCCTTAAAGAGAGTGTAGAGCTCATTGTTGTAACGTCTGCGCCAAAGTCCATTTTCTAGAACCAATACATTGTTAAAAATGGATCATAAAAATATTTTATTTTTTCTTCTTCAAATATGGCAAATTTATTTTGTGTTGACGTAATTATAATTTATATAAATTAACTTTGTAAACGCCACTTGTTTATTGAAAAAATTCAACATGTTTCGAAGCCAATGACTTCTTCGTCAGTCTAACAAAAATAAAATTTTAAATCGAAGTATAGATCAAAATATTAAGAAGTTATATATGGAAAATGATAATATGAAATACCTAAATAAAATGATAATATAAGTAAGTAGGTACTTTATATTATCATTTTCCATTTATAACTTTTTAATATTTTGATCTATACTTCGATTTTAAATTTTATTTTTGTTATCCTGACGAAGAAGCCATTGGCTTCGAAACATGTTGAATTTTTTCAATAACTACGTGGCGTCTGCTTGCTTGCCGTCAACAAAAACTTTGGATTGATTTTTGACCCTTTTCCCGTGATCCAATCGAGCTGAAACTTGGCAAACAGACTCGTGGCGACGATGAAGAAGATCTATCAAATTTTCGTTAAAAAAAATTAATAATTATAGTATTATTTCGGATTTTTAGAAATTTTATTGGTTTTTTCAAATTGGAATCATTTGAAAAGTTTGATTACGGCGGCCCGATAACGTCGCGGAATATTTTCTAAATTTGAATTACTCCGTCGGTATGCATAATAGGTACTTCACTACGAATGTCGAAAATCTAAATTGACTGACAAATGTTTTTGGAATTTAATCTTCAAAGCGTGAATTGTCTTATCAAAGCTCAAAACATGTGACATTTTAGAATTATATTAAATTACTGTAAGTTTAGTGTTATGTTATATGTATTTTTTTATATGTTATATGTTTTAATTGGTTTTTATGGGTTAGTTTTTTACAAATGGTTTATTTGATCTGGTAATATTGCTGACCCTAAAGGTATATGGAACTTGTCTGCCTAACGCCACGTAGGTATACGTAGTCACACTCGTGTTTATATCTGCAGTGTTCGTACCCTTCAGTCATTTTACCTGATAGCTAAGTAAACGTGACACTTATCGTTTAAGCCGTTGATTATTTATCTACGCTTTGAAAAATTATCTTCAGTTTCAATGACCCGATGAATAGTGCAAAGGTCGCAGGTCAAAATTACTTTTTGATACGTAAGCGTCTCGGCTCCCGCCAGATGATATCTGATACTCAGGAACGTGCGTAGGGCTTGTCGAGTGGAAATATCCAACGACAAAAAATAAAATAAACGTATTTTAAAATACATTTGATATTTTTTTGATATTGACAATAATCTCCTTCTCCGTGTCTCTATGGCTTCTGTAGTAGCGAAGGGAAAAACTTCATTTCAAAATGAAGACTACAACACACACACGTTCACCAGTTTGAAGACTACAAAGTGTACACTACAATTGTAGTACTACGAAATGAAGTGAAATAAATGAAGTGAAGTAATGAAGTAATTGTAGTATTAATGAAGTGAAGTAATGAAATGAAGTAATTGTAATAATAATGAAGTGAAGTAATGAAATGAAGTAAATTAATTTTTAAATGAAATGAAGTATTTTTTTCCCAAATAAAAATTTAGCGAGCTAAAAAAAAAAAAAAAAGGTCAACGACAAAAATATTTAAATAAATGACGATATTTTCTCCAAAGTAACATTTGGCGACCTAAAAAAAAAAAAGGTCGCCAGACAGATTTCTTCGTTCGATTCCAAAAAATTTTCAAACCATGGGGGGGGGGGTTGTTACAGATTCCAGAAAATTCTTCATATATCTACATCAACTTTCCAAAAATTTCACGTAAAAAATACACTATTTAAAATGTGTTTCTCATACTTTCGATAACTTTGAAGTATATGTACTTTGTAGTGTTCGCTTTGAAATGAAGTGTACTATTTGAAGTTTATACTTTCAATAACTTTAGTGTTTGTAGTTTGTAGTGTGCACTACACATCAAAATGTGCGAAGTGTGCACTTCAATGTAGTGTAGTACTACATTGTAGTAGTGAGTACAGAGCGGACCCATCACTATTCTGTAGGGATGTGCCCAACACAATCTGTTAGTGATGTGACAGAATCATAGCAGTTTACTTGGTGTTAATATGAATTTTTCGACATTAAAAAAAAAAACATTTTATTTGTTTTGGTTTTTTTTTTGTTATTATTTTATTATTATTTATACGTATTTTATTATTATTTATTTATTTAATACTGTACAGGTTGTCCCATAGCTAGTAGCAAAAACTTTGCAGGTGGACTTCTGCCTTGATAATGAGTCGAAAATGTTCATGCAACCATTGATTTTATCATTAGTTACGGGGATATGCGATATCAAAGTTTGCATTTTTTAAATATTTTTACCTTATTATATGCAGTTACGTTATACATTAAATCAATATCGATGTACATATCAGGTTTGATCAGATCAAGGTCAAGTTGAACTATGATTACCGTTACTTATATCGATTATGAAAAATAATTCGCTTTAATACAATTCTAATAAAATTCTATTTTCAATATTTGCAAGATATTAATAATTTTATTTTATCTTATTAATTTTTAATAATCGATTTAAGTTACTCTAATGATAGTTTAAATTTTGCAAAAAATAAGTCGGAAATATTGAGAAAAAATGCAAATTTTGATATTGCATATCTCCATAACTATTGATATTAGGTCATGGCTCCTTGAACATTTTCGAATCATTATCAACGCAGTAATCCACTTGTTAAGTTTTTGCTACTAGCTATGAGACACCCTGTAGATATGTTTGCTTTTTATACCTCATCGGTATTTGCGCCTCCTGGTAGCATTAGTCACGGACATTGTTGAATAGAAATTTATCCAAAGAGAAGAAATCCTATAAATATATCGGTTAATATTGTGTCAGAAATTTTTAATTTTTTTTCTGAATATATGTTTTTACATCTCGTGCTTCAATTTTCTAAATGCGCGCAGTGATCTTTTTCTTCTTCTTCTTCTTCCTTGGCCTTCTTCCCTCCACCGCTGGATGTAGGCCTCTTCCATTTTCCTCCGCTCATCTCTGTTTCTCCCCCTTCGCATCCAGGTTCTTCCTGCTTGCTGGACTATGTCATCGGACCACCTTTTGGGAGGTCTTCCGACGCTTCTATTTTTCGTCCAGGGCCTCCACTGTGGGATTCCGGGTGCCCATCTAGTATCCTCCTGTCGAGGCGTATGTCCAGCCCACTGCCATTTTATTTTCGCAATACGGTCCATAATATCGGCAACTTTTTATTTCTTCATTTCTGATTTTATCTCGAAGGCTCACGCCGAGCGTCTGTCTTTCCATGGCCCGCTGTGTACACTTTAATTTGTGTACGCTTTTTTCTGTTAGTGTCGCTGTTTCTAGGCCATATGTCAACATCGGTAGGATACATGTATCAAACATTTTTCTTCTCGGGCATACTGGGAGCAAGCAGTGATAGTTTGGTTGAACTAGGAAGAAAAAGAATCATTCCCAAGTACGATGCTAACATCATCACCTTTTACCCAAAAAAAACACAATTTTCTGCAAAACTCCGTTCTGCGCAAAACTCCCCTAGTCGCGATTTCGAAATAAATGTTGATGAAATTGTCAATTTTATTTGGAGCGTCTATGTCGTCAGCACTTTTTTAAAAACAGTAGCATTTTTCCGACAGTTGGGAAATTAGAACGTACGTGAGTTCGTTAACCTCATACGACGCTTTTAACGGGAACGTTTTGAAGCGTGCCTTTGGGCCGATTTCTAAAAATTTTTTTTTTGACTTAGACGCCATGACAATGAACTATCATCGACATGTATCCAAACCATCAGGGCCTTTCCCATAGCCTGTAGACTACTCTCCCGACTGGGCTAATAGTTCTTGCTACATTTGTTAACTGCATCTTACTTGTCTATCGTCAGGCGTTTTCGTCAAAATTGTTTTTTTTTTTTTTTACCAAAATTCTGACAATGATGAAATAACGAGTAAACATAACATATACTATTAAATACCGGATATAACCAACACCACCTTTGTGTTGGTATAACAGAGTTGGTTCTCAATATTTAACAGATAGATTCCTGCTTTAATTATTAGTCTAAATTGTTCAAACAACCATGACCAGAAAAGTTTGCATTTTTTCATTTTTTCAAAAAAAACAATATTATTAATACTTTTGTAACATTTTTCCTTTCCGCATAAAATGCTTTGGAGTTGCTGATATGTCGTACCAAAAATAGTCTGGGATGCAAAGGGTTAACTACAATTATAATGTAGGCTTATTTATATAACGTGCCGAATTCATAAATCAGTTTAATTCATTTTTTCGATTACTTAATTAATATACACCTACATCAAAATTACTACATATGATTGAAAAATATTTTGTAATTTAGATATTATGACATTTGGATTTGAGGGGGTTTTGGCAGGCAACGGGTAATACAAATACTTACAAAAAAAATGTCAATCCCAATTTTTATAAGGGACAGTAAACCTCTGTGCATTTTAGAAAGACAATCGAATTAGTGTGTGCAAGTCGTACAAAAATACTGAAATATATAACGCGCGGGTAAGAACGAAACCCGAGCAGATAACGTTCCTGTTATCGTAAACACATATTAGACTCGTGTGGCACCGACCTATTCTAAATATAGCAATATTGTTATCCCAATGACGAACATTGTTATTTTTTTAAATAGAGATGCGAACGCGGAATACGCGTCGTGTCGATATTAGTACTATTTTCAATACAAGCTAAACGCTCGCGCTATGAAAATAGGGCTAACTTGCTGGTGTCCCGGAACGGGGCTCGAACCACCAGATCACTAGGCGAGCATTATGACCACTACACCAACAAGCTACTTATATAGAGAATTATTATTTTTTGCTTTCTGTACCTCGATAATTTAAATCTTTCTTCGAAGAAACCTAATATTCGTGTGTAACAAATAGAAAATTTAACCAAATTTTTTGCACAGTGTTTAATAATTTTATTTGACTCGCATTAAAGCGATACAAGTTACTTTCTTGATAGTCCAACGTTTTACGGTTTTTATTGAAAAAAAAAATGCAAATTCGCCTATCTTCATGACTATAAATATTGCGACATTTTCGACTTTATTTTAGGCAGGAATATGTTACCCGCGAAGTATTGTTTAATATTTGTATCACAATTGTGATTATTTTTACATATATATATATATTAGGTCCTTACATATGAAGTTGATGTTTTGCCGTACTGGCAAATTTGATCTCAAATATCTTCTCTTTGGTTAGGAATTCCAAATCCAAATTTATACAGCTATTTACTCATGTATTTGTGTTTTGAAAATTATAATTCATTTGTTTTTTCCTCAATTGTTTTTTTCTTTGCGTCACTCAGTTTACAAAATGAAAAACTTGAAATATCGCGTTATTTACGAGTACGAGTTCCACCGTGGCACCAGTGCTGCAGAAACGGCTCGAAGGATTAATGATGTGTATGGCGACGGTGCCGCAAAAGAAAACACGGTGCGTTTTTGGTTCCAACGTTTTCGTTCTGGAAATTTCGACCTGCAGAACAAGCCCCGTGGACGGCCGGAGACCAAAGTTGATAATGAAGAATTGAAGGCTATTGTGGAAGCGGATCCATCGCAAACCACATTCGAGTTAGCTGCAGGCTGCGGTGTTAGTGATAAAACTGTTTTAATCCACTTGAAGCAAATTGGTAAGGTGAAAAAGCTTGAAAGGTGGGTACCCCACGAATTGAGTGAAGCAAATCAACAAACGCGCGTTGACTGCTGCGTTGCATTACTCAACCAGCACAATAATGAAGGGATTTTAAATCTTAAATCTGGCCATATGATTACGGCAGATGTCTATTGTCAGCAATTGCAAACCATGATGGAAAAGATAGCTGCTAAACAACCGAGGCTGGTTATCGCTCTAGGCCACTGCTGCTTCATGATAACGCTAGACCACACACTGCACAACAGACGGCTACCAAATTAGAGGAGCTTCAATTGGAATGTCTAAGACATCCACCGTACTTTCCGGACCTTGCCCCAACAGATTACCATTTTTTTCGAAATTTGGATAACTTCTTGTAAAGGAAAAAATTCAACTCCGATGGGGCAGTCCAAACCGCCTTCAAAGATTTTATTGATTCCCGTCCGAATGGTTTTTTTAGTAAAGGGATCGATGAACTACCTATGAGATGGCAAAAGTGCATAGATAGCAATGGTACATACTTTGATTAAATAAAAATATTATAATAAAAAAAAATCGGCTTTATGTTCCTCCCATACTAAACGCCAATTTCATATGTAAGGACCTAATATATATATTTCACTGCCGTTAAGGGTAAGTCAATAATAGTATTATGAATGAAATTATTTACCAAAGTTGGCATTTCCGTAAATGGACATGTATTGGTGCGGCCAGCTCAGGAACTCGGAGAATTGCCGATGTAATTAGCCATTTCGCCAGAAAGCACTTCCGGTACACTTCCGGTAGCCCCGCGCTATTTAATTTCAAACGGGAAATCTAATTATGGAACCTAAAATATTTGGCAATAACAATTTCGTAACAAATAAGTAAAAAAATATATTTTATACGCATTCTTTGCATACATTCGTAATCGATGTTTTAACATCTTTTAAAGTATAAAACAGAATGCCGTAGGCAACTGCGTCATTTATTGGCGCATTTCATACTATGGAATTTTTATTTTTAAATAATAATTAAGGTTTTTTTATGATAAAAAACTAACTTGTTTTAAGTGAGTAAATAGAATATACTGTTTAAAATCATCTCTCTCATCTAAAATCAACAAAAAACGTAAAAATTTCTTGCAAATTAAAACATTATAACCTAATTAATATTTAATATTTCTTGATTTCTTTAGTAAAAATTCTAGATAATGAAGTATACTTTATACGTATAAAAAAACATATAATGCGTACATATAAATATTCATTAAAAATTAGCGCCGCCTAGGACACTAAAAACGATTTTTTGGCCGCGGCCTGTCGATTAATGCTTATATTTTATTAATTATTATAAATAATGTCCAGTTTATTACTTTTATATAATAACAAAGGTTCTATCTAAGTTATTGCCCTAAAAAAATGCAGCCTAGAGTATACATTCTGATATAAATTGAATAATAAAAACACACATTTTCGTAAAAAAACGCCAAACGTGCCGCCTTAATGTTCTATTATTAATTTTAATCGAAAATCTAGTAGATTATTGTTTTCCTTTATTCTTTTGCAGTACAGACAGTTTTGTGTGCAGGGCTATTTGGAGAACATTGACAACCTCGCAGGACTATGTTTCTGCCTTGATTATGAGCCGAAAATGTTCAAGGTATTATGACCTAATATCAATAGTTAAGGAGATATGCGACATCAAAGTTTGCTTATTTTTTTCAATATTTCTGACACATCAGTTAATATTATGATAATAATATAATTCAATATTTGTAAAGCGTTGGACTATCATTACAGTAACTTATATCGAATACGAAAAAATCATTCCCTTTAATACAAGTCAAATAAAAAAATAAAAGCCTTCGAATTCCAATTGGTAAACATTCCAATTGGAATTTTTTCAGGGTTTTTGTCATTTTATTTAACTTTTATTGAAACGAATGAATTTTTCGTAATCGATATGTGTTACTGTAATGATAGTCCAGCGTCTTACAAAAAATAAGTCAGAAATATTTTTTAAAAATCGCAAACTTTGATGTCGCATATCTCCATAACTATTGATATTAGGTCATGATAGCTTGAACATTTTCGAGCAAGGCAGGAATATAGTCCTGCGAGGTTATTAATGTTTTCCAAATAACCCTGTACATTTTCTTTGCAGGTATTTGGAGTTCTTACTTCGTTTGAATTTTACGTCCATGAATATAAATATATATTATTTTATTTTTTAATTATTTTGACAAAACACTCGAAGCTATTCTCGAGATAGTAAGTAGTATTACGTAACAATCGTGTCTCGACCGCTACGTATAACATTGTCGCTTGGTCAATTTTGACGTTTTTCCAGATGTCTGATATTTCTCGTGTTAATTTTACGCGTCTCAAACCTGGGGTTGGTCTACACCAAGCACTCGATCTCTCCACTCCTCTCTGTCACCCGCCAGCCTCTTCATCTTCCGATAGGTGCTACAGCGCGCATCTCCGCTAACCTGGTCTACGTAGCTTGATCTGCGATCATTGCCTTCAATATTATTCGCTCGTTGTTGAGCGATTATAATAAGGCAGACTATGTTTAGTTTTAGTCCTTGTTTTGTGGTGAAGCGCTTTAGATCTGTCAACATCTTTTTTTTTAATTTTAGAGAACAATAAACCCCGTTAA
>JADDOH010025122.1:19912-123835 GCA_016648135.1 Agrypnia vestita | reverse complement strand
CTTTTATAATGAAAAATTCTATTATATTCATAAAATTCATTCACGTGATGAAAAGCATTTAAACAAATTGAATTATAATCGTATTATCTATATCATGTCGTGTGTTTTTCATTGTTTGTGAACCATTAAAATAAATAAATAAATAAATAGTCATCTTCTTCTCACTCTCAATCAGAGCAGACGGAGAAATGCGTGTGTAGTCTACCATTGTAATAGTATTTCTTTTTGAGACCTCAGCTAACTAATTATGATAGCTATTTCATAGGAACGAACGACGGAAAAGTAATATTATACATAGTTTATCGGATGTTTTTTCGGAAACACTAGCCGCCTACAAGAAAGCTCTTCTGGACGAATTCGGTCGTTTATAATTGGTTATTGATGTCATGTCTATCTCTTGTTTTTAGATTTTTGAATTTTACATTTTATTTTATTTCACTGTCATTTTTATCGCTTCTTGAGTTTCAGATTTGATTTGTTTACGATTATTTCATTTTGTTGCTTCTTGAATTTCAGACATAATTTGTTGTAGTTTTATTGATTGTTGACTTTCATATTTGATTTGATAACTATTATTTCATTTGATGTAATTTTGTTATACTTTATGTTATTCTCTTAATCTTTTATTTTTCTTTATATATCACTTTATTAATTGTTTTTGATAGAATTATACTTTATCTCTTTTTTTTTATTATTACCTATCAATCTAAACATGTTTGTATACATTGTTTCTTTAATGGTACGTTGTACCGTGTATTAATTAAATACATAAAATAAAAAAATCTAAAAATACGGCCAATACCTAGATACTATGGATTTGAGCAAATCCATACTATCTTGAGAAGATTAAAGGGTGTTTTTCCCCATTACGAATATTAATATTACCGATTCGCACTCATCCTCCCAATTCATAAAGAAGTGACAAATGCTAGTCGTGTCACTGTCGAGATTTTCGTTCACACAGATGAAAGTGTGATGGTAATTTAGAAAATATCAAAGTGAAAAGTGTCGGTATTGAGCATTTTCCATTACCAGGAGCGCACATGTAGGGAGGGCGGGCTGAATGATCATGTGCGGGCTGGGGCCTAAAAGCTGAATATTACTTTCATAAGAAAGGGGTTGAAATGTCACTTTAATATTGGCGCTACGGAGGCGTAAGGGCGAACCGCGCAACGGAAAATGGAACTATCGCGACATACATAAAAAATACGATTTTATTTTTGTTTGTTGCAAAATGGTATGTTTTTTACTTCCTTTCTTTTAACTCGTGGCGTCTGCTTGTCTGACGAAAAAACATTGGATCGATTTTTAACCCTTTTCCCGTGATCCAATCGAGCTGAAACATTGCAAGTAGACTCTTGGCGACGATCAAGAAGATCTATCAAATTTTCGTTAAAAAAATAAAAATAGTATCATTTAGGATTTTTTAAATTTTTAATGTTTTTTTCATTTCACAATTTTCAGACGCAAATGGTAGACACGAAACCCAAAAATGAGAAAGGGAGTATTGTAAAAACTTGGTTTTAATGGGTTACTTTTTTACTATTTTTTCTCGTAGACATTGTTGAATGATTTGAACGCATTTATTCACAAAATCCTTCAAACCCAAACCAGCATAATAAATAGTCAGAGCATTATTTTTTTAACTCGCTTATATTAGCTTCACATGTTGGTCTCTTTGTCTGGACGGAATCTTATAATCGATATGTCGCCCGCTTCCCAACGTCTGATTGAACTGAAATTTTGCACACTGACATATTCTTGATGACAATTAATAAATCTATCATATTTAATTTATCACTGATACTCACTTCCCACACCGAGGTTTCCGGACTCGATTTCCGGTGAGGTCACAATTATACTTTCAACATTAATACTAAAATACGAGGCTTGAGTAAATCACAAATATGTAGCTTGGGTGTTTTGTAATGTGTTTCGCTTCTGTAATTGGACCTCTTGGCCTGTTGATGCGTAAAAAAAGTTGTAAATAAGAAATATTTTAATGAGCTCACTAAAAGATGGCGCTAGTTTCCCACCGAGGTGATTTTGTGTGATGGATAATATTAAGACTGAAAAGTAGAATTTTATATAACAATATAAATAAATTAAAAAAAAACTAACCCATAAAAACCAAGTTTTTATTATATTCCCTTTCTTTGTAAAATATAACAACAATTAAAGACGAATTAAAACATATAACATAACACTAAACTTATAGGAATTTAATATATTTCTAAAATATCAGATGTTTTGAGCTTCGATAAGACACTTCATGCTTTGAAGATTAAATTCTAAAAACATTTGTCAGTCAATTTAATCAAGATTTTGATATATTTGTGAATTTTGCTGTCATCTGTGAACCACTTGTCATAGATTTTCGAAATTCGTAGTGAAGTACCTATTACATATACCGAGGGAGTAATTCAAATTTTAAAGTGACGTCGTCATGCCGCTGTTCGTAGTAACCAAACATTTGTATGGTTTCCAATTTTAAAAAATCAATTAAATTTTCTAAAAATCCAAAATTATACTATAATTATTATTTTTTAAACAAAAATTTGATAGATCTTCTTGATCGTCGCCACGAGTCTGCTTGCAAAGTTTCAACTCGATTGGATCGCGGGAAAAGGGTTAAAAATCGATCCAAAGTTTTTTCTTCAAGAAAACAAGCAAGCAGACGCCACGAGTTTAAAGAAAGGAAGTAAAAAAAAAACACTATGTACACATGTACTAAAAACAAAAAAATAAATTTTCGGATAATTTTTTTTGCCTCTCTCTCCAAATAAAAGCGTGTGCGCCTTTCCTCCATCAACAACAATATTCTGTATCTACATCAATATGAGTTAAGCGACATCAATGTTTGCATTTATTATATCGAAAATTAAAAGCTTATTCGCTTGCGAAAAAATTCTCGTTAAATTTTTTACAAGTTTTAATTAATTTAATTGGACTTATAGCGTGGTATTGTGGACTAGTATTGTATTACACGTGTATACAGTCAGTAGGTGTATCCGCAGTAAAATAAAACAACAGAAATACAAAAGATTTTATTTAAGAAAAGTAAATTGTGTTAAGGCGGCACATTCACTGCAAAGAAATATTTCGGCGTTTTTTTTTTAAGAAAATGTGTGTTTTTATTATTCATTTATATCAGAATGTATACTCTAGGATGCAATTATTTTAGAGCAATAACTTAGATAGAACCTTTGATATTACACAAAAGTAATAAACTGGACATTATTTATAATAATTAATAAAATATAAGCATTAATCGACAGGCCGCGGCCAAAAAATCGTTTTTAGTGTCCAAGGCGGCGCTAATTTTTAATGAATATTTATATGTATGCATAATATGTTTTTTTCACTTATTAAGTATACCTCATTATCTAGAATTTTTACTAAGGAAATCAAGAAATATTCAATTTTAATAAAGTTATAATGTTTTAAATTTTTACGTTTTTTGTTGATTTTAAAACGCTTTTTATTTATATAAAGAGATGATTTTAAACAGTATATTATATTTATTATCGTATTTTAAAGCTTTACTCACTTAATAAAAGTTAGTTTTTTTTATAAAAATATCATAATTATTATTTAAAAATAAAAATTCCAAAGTACGAAATGCGCCAATAAATGACGCAGTTGCCGACGGCATTCTGTTTTATAATTACGCGGGGGAGTAGTCTACGCAGCCAGTATCTGCGTTCAAGTACTACGATGCTTTAGTATTAAAATAATGCGAACCCGAATGGCGAAAGTATAGGGCCGATACGGGTGCTTTTGCTCGTAGAAAAGCCCTAGCTCTGTGATGGGTCCTACATCATCGATCTGCATTAATTTCAATCATGTAAAATTATGTGGTTATCGTTTAAACAATTTTTTTTTTTTATATATTTTTGGTGACTGATTTTGGATTATGAATTTATTTTAATTTTTTAAAATTTAATTTAATATATGGCACAGATAGTACTTTATAGTCATGTAGACCTCATCAGTGAAGAGAAGCTCTTGAGTCTAATGAGGGAGCCTCAGTTCTTATTATTATATATAGATGTACATATGCGAGTCATTTAATAATACGGTAATTAACTTGATAATGAAATGTTGATGTACCTATTTTGAAAAAAGTTTAAATGATTTATGAATTAAGTTTGGATTTTAGGAAGGTTTTAATTTATTTAATTTGCTCTGAAATGTTATTGATACAGCGTATCTCGATAGGTAAACTAATGTAGTGGTTAATAGCTTTATAAACATAGTGGTTCTGCATTTGGGTTGTTTTAATATAGGTAATTTCTAGTTTTTTAATATATCATACTTTTAGAATGTTGTAAGCCTTTTTGATTTTCCACCAAGAGCCGTCTCCAAATGTCTCCGCTGAAGTTTTAGAGGGTGGGAAATATTTCTTTGTGGGCTGTATGAATATTTACATAAGGGGGAGTGTGTGTGATGCCCTGAGATATCTGTTCTCATCTCCAGGTCCCTCCTCCCTCCTGGACCGGAGCAACACAGTGTGCCATCTGATTACAGTGCTCCCGCTAGATGGCATGTGTAGTGTAGACGGTCTAAAATATTACTTTTCCTAGTTTAAACGTCTCTAGTTTCCAGATGCTCACAGGCGCGCGCGAGTACTTTCAACATTAATAACATATTTTTGTTTCATGTAAAATAACTCAGTCATGCATGAGATTAATCCATCTGGAATATTTATTTTATAATTTTTTTTGTTTCAGTGTTAAGTTTATAGAATTCCATAATCACACATCCCAATTACAATAATTTCGTTGTCTGTGTGTCCGTCCGTTCATTCGTCTGTCTCTCTCTCTGTCCCCATAAATTCTTGTAACGTCCGTTACTTTTTTATAGTAATTACTTTTTTTCTGAATTTCTCTTTCCCAATTCTTTTTCCTAAAAATTTTTATCCCGAAAAATTTTTTGTCCCAAATTTTTTTTTAAAGTAAAATAAATAAATAATTTCTTCTTCAATCATAGCAAAATCTTTTTGTGGTGACTTCAGTCAAAAGATGGTTAGCAAATTCTTTTGGCTATGGATCATTCTTTTGATATTAATAGGGGTTTACAAATTTTACATACAAATTATACAAAATTACAGTTTGATAAATTAGAAATTTCGGAAGTAAGAAAAAGTATTAATAGTAAATTGAATATTATAAATAAGCAGGTCTATTTTACAAATAGTTATCTTTTAAATTTATTTTCATGTTAAGTAGTTATTTTATTATTATTCATTTTCCATATATAATTTTTTATTATTTTGATTATCTATACTTCGATTTTTAAATTTAATTTTGTACATTTGTTATCCTGATGAAGAAGCCATTTGCTTTGAAACATGTTGAATTTTTTTCAATAAAAAAGTGGTGTGTACAAAGTTTTATAAATTATAAATAAATAATTATTCTGTAGGAATCGACATGTAAAATTACCGTCGTTTTTAACGGGTTGCAGCTAGTATGAAAATAAAAACACTTGGTTTTTAGTTATATATTTTTGAAGTCATACTTTTTTTGGCGCATTCCGATTAATTTCTTAAAGTAACGGAAGTTGTGTACGCAACATGTGACAAAATATGTAACGGAAATTTTTGTACAAAAATATGATATTCTTATTATGACATTCTCAATAATAATAGTATAATGTATAAAATTCTTAATAAGGTTTTTGCGAAAAAAGTTTTTCTGAAGGTAGGTAGGTAGTTCGTAGTGACATAATAAATTAAAGTCAAATATGTTTTTTTGCACAACTTTATTACATATAGCTGTGCACGCGGCTTTACACGCGTAGATTTTTTATCAGTTTGTTTATTAACCTTAACACATAGATATATGTCGTTGCAGACTTTTCTATGGAACTTTTTAAGTTTTACAACTTCGCCATAGAAAGTATTTAAATATCTCTTACCGTTAAGGCGGCATTCATAAAAAAAACATCGCTCGACCATTTTTTCGTCGACCACGAAAAGTTCTTTTTAATGGGATAATGTCTATGTCCACACTGAAAGTCCGTTCTAAATACTAGTTAAATAATTTTTTAAATCGGATTAGTTTCGGAGATTACCTCCTACATCCAAATTTACAAACTATGCCTCTTTGTATATTAGTGCAGACAATATCTACATGAACAATATTATCTTTTTCAGGATAATTTGTATCCTTACTCTTATCTTAAAAATATTTTTTTTCGAAAGATCGACATTGGGCCAGTGAGTTCGAGGCTCATTCCAGATTAGGGAGTTCGTCTTACGTTTCGTAGCACAGACGCTTAAAAATAGTAAGATAAATTTTAATATATATTATAGATGTCTCACAGAAACGAAATTATATTTTTTATGGGAAAGTAGGTATGGAAGTCTTTGGTTGTTTGTTGGGCTTACGACCTATCATACGGCTGGCTTAAGTGATATACACAATATAACGTTTACCATTCCACCCTTAGAGTATATACTCTAAGATTCCACCCATGAAAGAATACCACGTCTAACAAATTTTTGGAAGTTGTGTGTATTTAAGTTTAACAACTTATTTCATATGTATGTTGTAATGATCATTAGCGCGACTGGCATCCAAAAGTTTTTCATTCCTCTTAAATAACTACGGATGTCACTAATGAGATATCTATTTTTGATTGGAATTTGTTAAAGCAATATTCTTTATATGTGTAATTAGATTGTCATTGTCGACGGGTTTTCACTAAATTCTATATATAGAATCCAAATATTTTTCTACGCAGGTAAATTAATATATTTAATTTGAAATGTCAGTCTTCTTTTTAAATGAACGTGTGCCTTTGTTCTGAGGATACATTTTTATTCAAACTAACAAATAAAGAAGTTCACTTACATTGTCAATAATTTAAAACATGGAATTGAAGATGTCACCGGCTTCTATTATAATCAGTCACACAACGTATCAGAAGTTAAAAAAATTTAAAAAACAAACTGATTTTTCAAAACTAAAAATTTATTATTGTATTGTCATATATATAATACGACTCTTTGCCAAATTTCAGAGAAATTGCGATCAAAAATGGGTCAAATATTAATTATCAATTTTTTTCCTATCCCTGATACAAGTGCAGCTAAATAAAAGCATGTAAAAGAGACTAAAAACTGAAACTTCTTTGAAAAATCATTTTCATAAGTTCGCATTTTTAAAATAGGACTAAACAATTTTTGTGTACAGCGCCATGAAGTGCAATTATTACAAAAGTTGTGCTGTATAAATTATCCATTATATTATTTTATTTTTAGCAGAATACATTATTTCTCGTCCATGTACCTACACTCACGATATTCGAAACATGGTTGTAATTTAAAACCAGAATAAACTTTAGGGTCATCGGGGTAACTATTTAAAGCTCTCTCCGAATGATTTATTAAGTTTAACCATTGTTCCTCGTAACCCTCTTCTAAAGTTTATAAAGTAAGTAAGTCTGGAATGTTCTTCGATTCTACTTTTACATGCAAAATCACTTCTGTGTTATACGTTGTCCGTGCGTGGCGGTGCTAGCGCAGTGGCGGTAACAAAGCTAACATTAAAATAATATTATTATTTAAATTAAATTAAACTTTGAACGATACCGTTTTTTTCAATCATTACGGGAATAAATCAAACTGTATAAGTTTAACCAAATTTTTCTGAAAGGTTTTAATAGTTTTATTTGATTTGTATTGGAGCGAATAATTTTTGATTTTTCGAAATACCTATGCGAAAATAAAAATTACTATAAATTTTATATATATATATATATATATATATTATTATTATTTTTACGCTTCAACAGGCCAAAAGTCTCAATTACACGCGAAACACATCACAAAACACCCAGGCTTGAGTAAATCACATAGATTAATTGTGACCTCACCGGGAATCGAACCCGAAACCACGAGGGTCGCCATACATTTATGACAGTCAAACATTTAACAAAAGATAAGTCAGAAATATTTTTAAATTTAGATGTCTATCTCCGGAATATTGATGTTAGAACATTGATGGTATCTATAACATATTTGACTCATAGTTAAGGCAGGAACCTACTTTTATTTTTAGTTTGTTTCAATTATTTAGTTTGTTTCAATTATGAAGAAAATACATTACATGGAATCGATCATATATCTGATATTTTTAATGTTATCATTGAATATATCGACATGATTGTATACAAAGTTGCTCACTATGCGTTATGGTGTGCCTATTCATTATATCATTTCTGCAGTTTGTGACATGAAATAATGTACGACCTCGATTATGCAAATAATTGTTTGATATGAATAGGTAATAATTCTTTAGTAAGTTCGGGGAGTTAATCATGTTTCTTACTTTCAATTCTTACTTACTGTTAGTCTCCGAATGATACTTACAGTGTTAAGACATTAGCACATTTGTATTTTGTTTTTAAAATAATTTTTACTATGATGTTCAACCACATTTTTTTCAAAAACAATATTCTCATTTTTAAAAAATTAAGTTTTTTTTATTAATTTCATAAAACTCACCTCGTTGGTATTGTCGGCGGAGCTAGCCCAATAGTATTCTATAAATGTGAATATTTTATAAGCTTTATATACATATCTTACTATTTTCAAACTAAGAAAATAAACGCCTGTGCTATGAAAATAGAAATAACTTGCTTGTGTTCGGAATGGGCCTCGAACCACCGGCCACCAGATCACTTGGCGAGCGCCACGACCACTACACCAAAAAGCTACTCAAATATCTAAATATTCAATACCTTAATTGTTAATCTGTGAAAACTTTAAACCTGTTTGTAATATTTTTAACCCTACATCAAATGTATGTCCATATTCTAATAAATGATTAGAAAATTCCGAGTCATTATTGATATTTAAATCTCTGATATTTATTGTACCTTTATTCCAAAGTTTCAAGTAGCTTTTCTAATATAAAAATAATTACAATCATCAAATTCAAGTTTAAAAATACCTTAGACTTAAATTCATTAATATTATGTTATCACAAAGTAAAAACCTATCTTAAGAAGAATTGTTCTTCGAAAAATTAGAATAATTTGTTTTCTAATGCAATCTAATTAAGATTACTTCTTCTTCAAATATAGCAAAATTATTATTTTGTGGTGAAATAATTATAATTTATACAAATTAACTTTGTAAACACCACTTATTTATTAAAAAAAATTAACATGTTTCGAAACCAATGGCTTCTTCGTCAGGATAACAAAAATAAAATTTAAAAATCGAAGTGTAGATCGAAATATTAAAAAGTTATATATGGAAAATGATAATAAAAAGTACCTACTTAACATGAAAATAAATTTAAAAGATGACTATTTGCAAAAAGGACCTGATTATTTATAACATTCAATTTACTATTTACACTTTTTCTTATTTCCAAAATTTCTAATTTATCAAACTGTGATTCTGTATAATTTGTATGTAAAATTTGTAAACGTTATAAGGGTTAATAATTACTATAAATTTTAGTTTATATTAATTTATTATTTATGCCTACCTAGGTACTGTGCTATGTCGTCAAATTTCATGTAATTATTATGTTACTTTATAAGTGAGACATCTATTTTTTCCCGCTATAAGTGAACATCTTTTAAATTAAAATGTTTCTCTGGAACATTTGTGTAAATCTTGAGTTAAATGTGTATCTTAATTGTATAGTTAAATCTGTCTACCTGAAATAAAATGAAAGTCTCAGGGGTGAATATAATTTTTCGGTAAGTGATTAATTATTTATCTTTTAACTCTCAAAAAAGTCACAAATTAAATGTAATTTTTTGTAATATAAATTATTCTAAGTATTGGCGATTCAGTTTTAATTAAAAAACAAACTTGAATATGGATAGACCGAGCTCTCGTAAAGTTTGTAAATGGATTCCAGCGCTACTGTAATAATAGTTGCTTTGAAAGAAGATTCCCTCGACTTTTGGGGGCAAGGAGTTAAGGAGATCAGGAGATTGAAATACAGCCTACGTCAGGGCCGGGGTAAGTTATACTACACGGGAAGATGTATGCAAATCTAACCCTCTCCCGAGGGGTGCCGAGTGCTGCTCTAGTGCACTCAGGGGGCGCGACGGGGTGAGGGTTGTGTCGGTTTTGTTTTTTATTTTCGTTTGTGTCAAAAAAACGTTTTTCTTTGACAAGCCTCACGGATATTTGACAGTCGTATATGTGACAGTAATTATTAATACTAATTTATTATTTAGTTCCACACATCATGTTGTGTGGGCTAATACATGATTTCTCTTAAACATATTGCATTCTATCTAGTCATTTAAAAGTTTTTACAGTAAAATTTTTGCACTCCTGTTTAAACCTCTAAAGGAAATTGACATGGTGAATATATCACCGTGTTTTTAATTTCCTTTGGCAGGCTATTGAAGATTTTTAGACTGTTGTACATCATACAATTTTGTGAGGAGTTTTTCTTTTTCTTCGAATTTTGCGAGGTGGTTTTCTATTTCTTAGAATTTATTCTTGAATGAAAAATCATTACAATTATTTACAAATAATGATTTTATCAGCTTGGAGTGTCTCTTAGAGAGCAAGGTATTTTCATAACCACCATTGAACGTTATATATCTAAGTTTGAATTAAGTTTGACTTAAAACATTATTGTAGAACATCATCCATATAATCAATAATAACATTATTGCCATTTAAGTATCTTGACAGTTATTGTAGTGCAATAAAATAGTAATTCCGTCAATGTTGGCGTTTTAAATTTGACAGGTTTGAAATGAATGAATTCAATCAATCAGAAAGCTTTAAAAACCTAAACAAAAGTTAAGTTATTCTAAAATCGGAAATAATTTAATAATTTCTATTGATTGAATTTATTAATTTCAAACCTGTCAAACTTAAAACGTCAAAATGAACGGCATCACAGTGTTGTATAATAACTGTCAAGATATCGAAAAAATAAATTGCTATTTCTGTTTTTACCTTAATGCATTTAGTGATGAAATCATTTAATAATTAAATAAAACACGACCTTGTATACACCACTAAATATTTATTTTCTTTATTCAAGATGAATAAACACCTACACAAGTTTCGGTAAGTAATAGTTCATTGAAGAAATGAAATAATTTTTTAATTTTATTATTAAAAACTATGATATGTTTTTCTTTTTCTGCCAATACCATGATAGAATAGGAAAACAACATACTAATCTGCCAATGTTGTGTTTTTTCACACTAGCAAAGCAGAATGTACTTGTACCACTTTCACTCAGTAGAGCAGTATATGGTATAGGGATAGTACTATTCCTATAACTCGAGACGCTCTCTTTCTGCTTTTTATTATAAGTGCTTATTATATGTACCTTTTCATTTTATACTTCATTCACTTATTCATTCACAGAAATTGTGTATCATCACTTTGCTTAGCAAAAAAATCCGCATAAGATTAGCAAAATCATTAATATGCCTTAGATTCTTCAACATTGACAACTTTTCCATTATTCTTCTGAATCGTAATATTTTCATCCGTAAATCTTTCTATTGATTTTAAGCAATATTTTATAAACTCAAATCCTTCAATTCGCCTTCGCTAATTGCCTATCCAACTATCAAATGAAATTACACCAAAAACACACATCTCACTTTAAGATTGTGATCGTGGCGGATTTTATATGTTTTAAGTATATTTTATGATAAATACGAATTTCTACCTTTCTACTCGTCCAAAATTAAAATTTAAAATTCCGATCTTTGAGGTAAGTTTCCGTTATATAATATTTCAACATACTATGTTGAAAAACAATTAATAAAATCGTACACATATCTTTCAGTATACACAATTATATGACTATGAAATGTGAATAAATATTTGAGTTATTGATGTGTAAAATATTAAAATATTTAAAAAACTAAATCAATATTTTATGAATTACATTTCATAAAACCTCCATCACTAAAAATATACTTTTAATATTTAAACCTTTCCATGCCTACAAGCCTTACACCCTTTTCTTTGTCTCAAAATTGACTTTCACGTTCGGCTGTCTGCTACAGCAGGTACTTGTTGGAGAGGGTGTAGTACTCCACTTATAGCCAATGGAACTTCAAACTGATCGCGTGACCTCTGACGACAATGTCGTGCCAAAAACGCCAGGTTTAGGGTGTCTTTATTGAATAATAACACTTTAATATAATATAACATATGTAGATTTTTATTGTATAGACTTCACTAGATCCTTCATAGGTCATTGACAGTTGACAATACTCTTTTTCTCCATGTCTCTAAGGATATATGGATTGTGTAGAGATGTGCCCAACACAATCAGTTAGTGATATGACAGGAATAACCATTACCTGCATTCTTGTCTAGTTTGCGTGAAAATTGGGCAAAATTTGCAGTACGTATTTATTTATATTTTTAAATAGAAAAAATCAAACAAAATAATTTCATTCTCTGTCCGTCTATCCGCCTGTTTGTCTTGATCCCGTAACTTCGTGTAACGTCCGTAATTTACGGCTAAAAAATGAAATTAAACGGCCGGAGATGGGGCTTTAACCTCGGGCCAGCAAACCCGAATGCGACAAATTCAAAATACAAATTCAAAAATACAGTACATATTTCGTTTCGCGACCAATTTCATGTTACGCCCAATCGCCAGGGTTTAGAATAGGACATTTAACTGCCAGCAGGGGAAATATACAAAAAAATTTCAAATATTTTGATAAAAGTCATTAATTACTATTTCATGGTTGTAAATAATAAATAAATAAATAAGTAAATACTTATTCTTTAGGAAAGAGCATGTAAAATTACCGTTTTGACGGGTTACAGGTAGTTAAAGAAAAACCTGTAATACCTGAGTTATTATTATTATAGGAAATTATTTTTCGATACTAAAATGAAGATTTTATATTATAAGATATCTTTACATTTCAATATCAAATAGAAAAAGCGAATATAAGTTTTAATAAAAATAAATTTTGTTTTTTTTTTGTATTTTTTATTTGGATAAAATAATTAAATGATATTATACAAAAAAGATAAAATAGTAAACGTGAATAACTTAAAATAAGTGTCAAATTAATTTCAATATGTTTAAATCTTAGTAACGTAAAAAATCATGTCAAAAATAAATAATAATATTAATAAGTGTGTCTGATTCTTTATTTTCAACAAATTAACTCTTTGGATACCATTATATTGTTGCGAGATGGTAGAAGCGTTAAGAATTAATTGAATTTAAATAATTATTGAATCGAGGATTTTACAACACTCTACACCTTTTACAATAAATTGGAAATTTCTACAAAGTTCTGGGATAATCTACTAGATTTCGGAAACATCGCGAAACGACATTATCAATAAAAGAGATGACAGGCCCGCTGCGCGCGCAGTGTGCGTTGTCGTGACCAAACGCGATTTAATAGATGCTAGCGAATTGTGAACCCGCGCGACTGGCCATAAACAATCGATAGACAAAAGTAAAGCGAAACAGAAAAGTACGTACCTGCGTATTTGTGGAATATTCAGGAGCGACAATTTGTGCGAATTATGAAATTAGTGTAAATTAAAGAGCAGTGCTCCGATTAAATTCGTGTGCAGTGATATCAGTTAATTAATAAAACATTAATTAAATTAAGTATTTTATTTGTCCCCACCGCCACGATCCCCTGAGAGTATTATTATTAAAAGTTATTATTTTGACTAAATAATTATTTAATTTGTCTTTTATATTTATTTATGTTCTTCAATGTGCCTTATTTAATTTAATCAAACGTTAGTTTTGACGCCACGCTTTAAAAAGTTAAACATTGGTTTTGATAAATATTGGGCTACGACTCTTCTCTTTTTGCATGTATTATCTTCTTTTGAAGGTTGTAGTGCATGGGACTGATACAAATAACACAAACCTTTGCAGAGCTTTGTCAGATTCGAGAAGGAAATCTACCAGCGCTAGCGTCGTGAGTACCTTTTCAACGTGTAACAACTTGTTATTGGTGTATTTATTTCGAGTATCCGGACCATGTGTTTAAAATATCGTGTTCTTATCTCACCCTACAGAGGGAATACAATGGTGTTACCATCATCCTTCTTTAATGCCAATCATTGTTTCTATCAATGCCCATTATTTTCATGAATGATCTGACATGACATTCATGTGTTTCTGAACCAAATAAAATGGAGAATGAGATTTGTGTGCATTTTTAAGGCTGGACATTCACTGCAAATGCATATTATATATAAATAAATAGATTACTTGTCTAAGACCACTAATGAGTTTAAGATGATTACACAACTAGTTTCGACAACTACCGATGTTGTCATCAACGGGTGATGATTTAAACTGAAGCATAAGAGTAAAATTAATTATCTAAGGTACTGATAGGGGTGGGTGGAGTTATGTTTGGGGGGAGGGGGTTAGCTGTGGGTGGGGTTTGAGTTAACGGGAATAAAGTAAGGAGCGGTGAAGAATTTTGAAATATTATGTTATTGATTAGAGTTTTATTAGAATTTAAATTTTTTTGTATTTCTAAATTTTCGAGATTGTTCATTATTTGGCCTTTATATTTAACAGGGTGTAATAGTTTAAGTGTATGGGAATGGAAAGAATGATTGGTGTTAATAATTTGCATATTTCGGCGTTTTTTTTACGAAAATGTGGTTTTTAATTATTCATTTATATCAGAATGTATATTCTAGACTGAAAAATTTTTAGGGCAATACCTTAGATAAAACTGTTGTTTCTATATAAAAGTAATAAACTGAACATTATTTACGATAATTAAGAAAATATAAGCATTAATCGACAGGCCGCGGCCAAGAAATCGTTTTTAGCGTCCTACACGGAACAAAGTTTTAATGAATATTTATATGTACGCATAATATATTTTTTTATACGTATAAAGTTTATTTTATTATATAGAATTATGAAGAAAATATTCAATATTAATAAGGTTATAATGATTTAAATCTGCAAAAAATTTTTACATTTTTTGATGATTTTTAAAAAACGCCGAAAAATGCATTTGCAGTGAATGCCTTAATATTTTAACAATGTACTTTTGAGATCACATACTCGGTTCGCCCAGATGCACCCGCAACTCCCAGGCCTTTGGTTATTTAAATCAGCGAGATTAAAAACCTCCCACAATAATGCATTTCGCGCGGTGCAAGATTGGGTGCAGCAGAGCTTGCAGTTTGCGTGAAGAATGGCCCTCAGCCAGGGTCGGCCTCCCGCAGGCTTTAATCCTGGCCGGGGGCGGGGGCGGGGGCCACTTCGGGGACAATGTGGCTGACTGCTCTACCCTTTCTTTACTCAGATTATCGATTGCCTTTTTCACGTATGCAAAATCGGACGATGAAAAATGCCGATCCATGATTTAATACGTTTCTTTCTCAAACCTGTTAAATTTCGCTTTTTTTATATTTTTTATTTAATATTAAAACTACATTTAAATCATAATACATTTGTCTATTACAATCTACTTAGATACATTTTATTTTATTGCTTTGCCTCTCCATAAATGAGACTTGCTCATGTGCTTGGTGAGGGGCTTACACTTTATTAGTTTATTTTGGATTTGGCTTATTTGTTCCTTAGCTTTATGTCTTGTTATGCATTGTCAAATTGTATCGATCTAAAGTGTTGGTTTATTTTTTCTTTAATTGTTGTAACTCATCGATTTTCTTAATATCTGTAGGTAGGTTATTGAAGTTTTTTATGCCCAAGTATATGTAGTTTTGTTGACACAGTTTGGTATTATATTTTGGGATTTTAAAATTATTTTTGAATCTTAATGATGTGTTTTTTCAAATTTAGCACTTATCTTTTCTTTAATAGTTGTATAATTGACGTTTTTTTTGTAAACATTCTCTAATTTTGGAATTTGGAATTTAGAGAAAAGTAATTGTGTAGAAAAGGTTTTTCTTTTTTTTAATATTACTTTTATAATTGATCTTTGGATTACTTTCACTGTGTTTATGATGTTATTATACGCCCCTCCCCATCCAATGATTCCATATTGGAGTAGTGCATGGACAGAAGCGTAATAAACCATTTTTAAATTATCTATGGTTAGTGTGTTACGCAATCTTATGAACATATATATGCATTTCCTTATTCTTTTGACCAACTCGCTAATGTGGCTGTGCCATTTTAGGTGTTGGTCTATTATTACACCAAGGTATTTTAGTTCTCTTTTAGATTCTAGGGTTGAGCATTTGTCATTGCAGTTAAAGTAGAATATATTTCTTCAGCAAGTACGATAGTAAATTGTATCAAAATCTGTAAAAGAAATAACATGTTGCAAAATTTCAAAACATTTAAATATTTTTTCACTTCATCTTCGTCTTACGTATAGGTTTGCTGTTTTCTGAGTCTTCGCCAGCACCATATTTCCAGAGCGTCCTGTATCACTTTCAAATTGTGTCTAATCCTCACCTTTATTGGTTATCTTTTAAAAATCAAATAGATTGATGATGTAGTGGTCATGACGCTCACCTTGGCATCGGGTGGTCGGTGGTTCGAGCCCCATTCCAGGACACCGGCATGTTAGTTCTATTTTCATAACAAAGGCTTTTAGCTTAGTTTGAGAAAGGTCAGAATATTGATGCGACATATATTCCGTGTTCGCATCTCTATTTAAAAAAAAATTAGGAGGCGCCAACATTGATTACGAAGTCCATTGATTTGAGGGTGGGTCTAGAAATATTATGAATAGGAAAAGTATTAATAGAAACTTAAATATAATAAATAATCAAATATACTTTGTAAACAACCCCCTATTAAATCTTTTGCCATTATAATTACTTTGTACCTGCGTAATTGTAACCACGCTCCTTCAACCCATTTCCACCATAACCAAATCTATCTATATTCGATTATTATTATTAATTTCAGTACATTCATTGTCCTGAAGAAGGAAGGTTGATCAAAGTTTTCATTATTTTAGTTACGTATTTGTATTTCTTGGTAGTAAAGGCCGGGTTCGGTTCCCCGCCGAATTTTATTTCTATTTGTGGAACTGAAATTTATTTTTTATTATTTTTATTAATGAACGCCCTCATGGCTTTTGCAAACAATATTCTAAAGTGTACATTAAATAAATGAATACTATACATAGTGATTGCCCATAAATACAAATAGAAAAATATAATAATATAAAGTGGAAAGCAAATACATAGCAGTAACCTAATAATTATTTATATTTTTCGAACCAGAGAAATACAATGTATACTGAATATGATATATTACTATATTCCTTTTTATTAAGTTATATTACCTTAAAAAATTCTTAAATAATGATAAACTAATCATGTGCGTGTACGTCTCATTCATTCATACCATCACCTAAGACTCCTCTCATTTATTTTATGACTTTCATACAAAAATCATGTAAGGCTTATCCGCCCCATGGACGAATGTTAACAAGAATAGTATTTTCAGTAGGATAGGAAAATTTCAATTTGCATTTGTGATATTTCTCAGTGTTCCTTTCATTCAGCGGATAAGCTGGGAAAATTAATTCTTACTTCTACCAGAAATTAGTGTGTCAACTATGCAGGGTGTTGCAAAGTGGCATACAATACTTTGAATCAAAAATGTTTTGACACCAATATCCTAATATCAAATTTATGGAGATAAGCAACATCAAAGTTTGTCTTTTTCAATAATTTTCTCAATAATCACAATCATTATTTGATTGCATAAATTCCAACCGGAATATATATAAATTCATTTGATGTGTACAAAAGTAACTGAATTTTTACAATTTTATACTAGTCATTTTAAAGATTGTTCTAAGTTTTACATAAATTGAAAAAAATTCCTAAAATGAGAAAAATTATTTTTTATTTTATTCCGTCATCCAATAGGGAGACAATTGTTTGGTAGGACAAAATACAGAAAAAAATAGTTAAATATCTCCCACAATTAAAGGATGGCACAGATATACATAATTATAGACAAGTCAATTTGATATGAATGACAGATCAAACTATTTTACAGTTTCATTTAAGTGATTGTTCCTAATTTAACTTTATCATAAACATAAAAGGGTTCGTAATGTATATAATTCACATGGTCAGAGAGGGGGACGAGTTTCTAGTATCTTCCTCACCATATGAAGATACTCTTCATATTTAGTATTAAAATATCTATTAAATTAAAAAGGTTATTATAATATATATAATCTGAGCATATGCGTGGGATGGTAGAGGATTTCCTATTATTGGTATGATAAGTTGGAAGGGAATAGAGGTACTTCTGTCTGGTAGGTCGGAGTGGGACGTGGAAAGATAGTAAGCTGGTGATTATAAATCATAGAGACAAAAATATTTATATAGTGTGGAATGGAAACATGTATGGAAGTGTTTATAGGGTGGCCTAGGGCTTATAACCTGTGCGAGTTGGCCTAAGTGATCACTTTACAAAATGCAACATCCAAACTTTATCAAAGTTATGTAATATTCTAAATCAATTTCTTTCATAATGTACATAGTTAGTATACATGAATTTCGCAAATAGTAATGATACCTCTATATTTTATGTTTGTTTATTTTATGTATTTTGTTCCATACACGTTTTTCTTATAAATAGTTTCGTCTTTATTTTAATTAATAATTTATGTCAATTAATAGTTATACCTCTGTGGACGAAATCCAGTAATTGTGTTCTCAGAACATACATTTAAAAATATTATTAGAAAATTCTTTGTCAGATATTTAATTACCTCGTAGTATGAATTTTGTGATTTGAATGAATATATGTAAATTAAATTAAGGTTGCGAGTTTGTGGAAAGATCAATGCCCATCTGTTGAAACATGATCTCCCGGCACATTTTATGTGTGGTGTGTAAACTTCTGTAACAACAGATATGAATTGATGAGATGGATATACAAGATGACCAGAAAATACTTACCTTTGGTTAAATGTAGAATTTATTACAGTACAGGTTACAATGGTATAGTTAGCGGAATATAAAGAATAGAAAGAAGGAAGTGTAATGGACGGGCCGCGGGCGAACTTTACATCGGCGCCGCGGTTGGCGGATCGCGGTCTACCATCTCGAGCGCGATTGGTCCATTGCCACGCTCGAGGGACTAGAGTCCGGGCAAGCCTAGATCCTCCATAATTTCAATGGCTCCATAAACTTTGATAGAAGGAATAATGAATACTTATAAAGTATGAAATAGCTCTGTTACACCCTGTATGGTTTGGAACGGTTCTCGCATAATATCAGCGATAAATGTTTGGCGAAACGTAAATACATCTGAAATCAGAGTAGAACAAAACCAGCGCAGATATTTGAGCTTAGAAACTTTTCGGTGGGAATTGGTTGAAGCACCTCAGCCCGACTGTTTCCAAAGTTTGCTCCAAGTTCACAAATAAAATGCAGACAATCTACTCGTTTACGATGTTTGAGGTTTCCAAAAGTTATGCCGCAGCGGAAATTTCAATCCGCTGAGCAAAATTCAGGGATTATAAAATAACCCAGCATTTCTCTATAGAAATAACTCTAAAATAGTCGCGAACTTAACAAGAGCACTTATTCGTATCTTCATACTCAACTCGTCTTAATCTGTACATGCACATTTTTCTGATTTGTTCTTATTTAGCTACAAACATTGTATTTTATTCACCGACTTTATAATCTCACTTAATATTACTTGGTTCTGTATGTACCTATCGCATGTACTTTCAGTCTAATGCTTTCTCCTTTCTACTTTTATTTTGTATTCCACACACATCATATATTATTCTTCCCTTGCAAACACCGTATTTATGTATTTTGTTGTATCTTTTATATTTTGTTTTATTTTGCTTTATTTATATTCATGCTTTATTATTTTCTGATGTTTCATATTTTCTCCTCCTTGTATTTCCCAACTTTTGTTTATATTTTGTTATTTACTTGTGATTTTTTTTAATCTATTGTTATTTTCTTTGAATAAATTGTTTTCTAACGCACCCCAGAGACAGTGAAGTGGGTAGTGCAGTTTCCTCGCCGCATCGCACGAGTGCTTTGCATCGTCAGCGGTGTAGCGAGCAAACTGCTTTAGCATTAAAACAATGCCAAACTGGATGGCGAAAGTGTTAGGCCTATACGGGAGCTTTTGCTCGTAGAACGGCCTTGGATCTGTGGTGGGTCCTACTTCACTGTTCTTAAATTCACAAGCACTAATTATGCAATCTCGTAATTCACACTGATTATTTCGTCTGTGGAACAATTTTACACACGCATCGTAAGTACTTCGCCCGAGGGTCTGTTACTCAGTTGGCACTTCGTTGGTTTTATCGCTGGTAATGTCGCACTCGTCAAACAATGACTGTTCTGCGTGCATTTGCTTTCGCATTTTTATAAAAAAAATGTTAATTTTCCAGTGTTCGAGACCGTTTTACACATTTCTAATATGCCCCCAACATTTCCAGTGTTTACGAGAATATTCCAGTCGATTCCAGAGTGTTGCAGAGTGTTTTAGAGATTCCAATATTGTCAGTATATATAATTTTAATTATCAGGTTGTCTTGATTGAGCACTTAAATATTGTGCGATATTCTTGGAATAACCGTGGTGCAGAATCATAGGACTTCAGTTATTACCACTACAGAGATTTCTTGGAATAAAGTTTGAACAATTTAGTTCTTCTTAATTATCTCTCGGGATCGGTCCAGACCACGTGCAAACTCTACACTAATTATCCGCTCAACTTAGTGGATAACTTCTCCTCCCAGTTTGTGTTTGAGCGTTCTGGCGAAGGCAGAGATTTTAAATTTACCGTTTGAAGATGTAGAAAACGTTCTCACTAAGGGGAATAAAAAAAGATTTTTGTTTTATTTATGTAGTTCTATATCAGATAAACTCACCGTGGATTATAAAGTTAATAAAAAAGCAACCCATAAAAACCAAGTTTTTATTATACTCCCTTTCTTTGTAAAATATAACAACAATTAAAGACGAATTAAAACATATAACATAACACTAAACTTACAGTAATTTAATATATTTCTAAAATATCAGCTGTTTTGAGCTTTGATAAGACATTTCATGCTTTGAAGATTAAATTCTGAAAACATTTGTCAGTCAATTTAGATTTTCAACATTCGTAGTGAAGTACCTATTATGCATACCGACGGAGTAATTCAAATTTAGAAAATATTCCGCGACGTTATCGGGCCGCCGTAATCAAATTTTTCTAATGATTCCAATTTGAAAAAACCAATAAAATTTCTAAAAATCCGAAATCATACTATAATTATTAATTTTTTTTAACGAAAATTTTATAGATCTTCTTGATCGTCGATAAGGGTCAAAAATCGATCAAAAGTTTTTGTTGACGGCAAGCAAGCAGACGCCACGAGTTAATATAAAGGGAGTAAAAACTGTAACCAAAAGATTCTAAAAGACCTGAGAAAACCTGAGACAATTCTTAATATAAAATATGTACTCTGTGTAAGATATTGTTACTTTTTTATTTTATAGCGAAGTTGGGAACTATCGCGGAATCTAGCCGTAACTCAGCGACCATTTCGGCCAATCAGCTGCAAGCTACGCCTCTACAAGTAATATTCGGTAGTATTTGCAAACCAAACTGTAAAGCTATTAGCTTTGCTGAATACATACATTCAGACTTTCACATACGCGACCGCACATGCTGAACATGGAAGAATTTTCCCGGTCGGGTGGAAATTCTTTTCTTTCATCACAATCACAATTTACACATCGGTGGATCGAAAATTCCCCAACGCGGTATATCAATCACAATCAACCCGCTATAAGGCCACGGGGACCAATGAGTGCATCAAAGCACATCACAAAAACAATCCGGCTTGAAAAAAAAGATGTACTGTGAAGATGTAAATTTTAGGGACATGATAACATTTATTACGAATGTCTGTTGATTGTTTCTTGATCTGGTCTGAGTCACTATAATGAAGGAGTAGTTCTCCTTGATGATCCTCGGATCTGAAGAGAAGTACAAAATTATTCAAAATTTGATCCCTCAACAGATCTGAAAGGAGACACTTCCCTTTGGTCACAGATAGTCACAGATGAGTCACTAAAAGGGTAAAAAAATAACAGAGATGCTTTCCTCTTCAATTCTTTTTTGTTTCTGACTGCATTAAATAAATAATATTAAAAGCGCGCCAGATGGCGCCCTCCTACAACTTCACAAATCATCATCACAATCACAAGCGTCATCCGCTAGATGGTGTTCTAACATTTGAAGATAATATGTAAGCTAGTCGTAAGAGTGATTTTATTAATTTTTGAATAATACAAATGTACATTTTTGTTGTGTCGTGTTGCCTGTGATCACTGCTGGTTGTCATATTTAAAAACATGAGGAATATTTTTAACTGTAATTTCGGATATTTTATACGCACCGTATGTATTACCGAGAAGCGAATCTCGACGTTTCGTCGGATACTTATCCAACGTCATCAGGAGGACGACCTTTACCCGCGGAAGTAGAGGTCAGTTCAATATCCGAATTACAGTTAAATATGTCTAACGACCGTAATAACAACCTTAACTCTTTAATAAGGAATATTGTTACTTAGTTATTTTTTAAACATATTTAGTGCATACATGCCGTAAAACTGCTGTGCAGTTTGGCATATCTACAACGTAATAAATATCAAAAAATTAATAAATATATATAAAAAAAAAAAAAAGTTTGTGTGAATAAGCTACGTATTATCAAAGCCAGGGAAAGTCACTGGCTTTCTTGGATTATCGTTCAGAAAAATCTATTCAATCAGACTAGTGAGGGTGGTCCCAGACCATTAAATGGTTTCGCTGTCTTGAAATCTTGGTAATCTACGGGTCCTCGTCCACCGTTGTTGGATTGAAAGGAGGTAATACATCGGCTCTAGCATCCGCAGCGAATTTATTGCTGGAACATTCCCGGTTTATTTACCAAGCCTTCTGATTTGGTCGTTTAGTATGCGCTGCAGTGAAGCTCTTGAATTAGAATGTGCACCGAGCAAACTGAAAGCATTTATCCCTGAACTAAAACGCACCCACCCCTCGACCCTGTACCCGCGACCCCCTTCCCGTGCGGTTCCTACCCGACCGATATTTGCATAACAAACTGGCAGTGTCTATTTCCTGTTGTATCCCTACGCCATTTTCAAATAATTGCATTGAATATTCAAGACTTTGGATGTTACCTTATGAGCTGAGTTCTGGCAGTGTTGATCGGTTGAAATGGGCGTATTTTCAGTCTTGCCATATCGCTGAGTTATGATAAAGTCCTCATTATCAAGCATAAATAAATTACTAGAGATTAAGTTATAGAAAAACGATGCATGCAATGTTTTTCCGTACGATTGTGGTGTCTTCCATTTTTAATAGAGTAAAAGTCAGATATTATAAAAAAAATCTTATATTCGAGTACACATTCGTATTGTGAGTTGCAATTTTTTCAGAACAAAGTTCTGTGAAATTTAAAACTAAATTGATTTATCAATTAGAAAGACATACAGAAAAATCAAATCCAAGAGATTATATTCGGCTGCTGCCGGGATTCGAACCACGGATCTCCTTCTCTCCGGGGCTATAGTGTAATTGGTTAACGTGCCTGCCCTGGATAGGGGGAGACCCGTTGTTTGAATCCAGGTAGCAGCCAAATATTTTTTCGCGGATTTGATTTTTCTGTAAATCTTTCTTATTGGCTAATCAATTTGGTTTAAAATAAATTCTATTTACGTATGTACATTATGTAACAACTTAATGATATTTCAACTACTTGCAGTAAATGTGTTTATTCATGAATGTATAAATGCAAAATAAAACGCATACAATTGAGTGGAAAAATCCTTACACAAAAAATAACGTATAATGTACTAAAATACATGAAAATATTATTATATTAATAAAAAATATGTGTTAGTAATTATAAAATGCAAGTCATAGAATTGTAAGGCATTAATAAATAAATACATTAGATACATGCAAGGTCAAGTTAGGTTCAATATAATGTAGTTAAAGTTAGATAGAATTTAAAACTAATGTTTGTCAACTAAAACTGTTTTTCATCAATGGATAAAAAATCTAAAATACACGTTAAATATAGTATGCACGTACCGAATTGCATTAATTAATTGTATAAAAAAGAGAAAATAAAGAAGTCTCCATATAAGTCAATCAATTATAACACATTATGAATTTGATATTTAATTTTGTGTATTATGAAAAGTGCATCAAGAAAAAGAATATAAACAAAAATTTTTAATTTTCATAATATCATTTTCAAACTACTCGATGTCGTTAGTTATAAGTTATACCATTGGTTGAATATAACTCGGAAGTCCGTCATCTGAGCTTTTGATTGGCGAGTTGCGATTTCACCGTGTGAAAATATTCTGGAATTCAATTAGAAAATAGTTCGTATCTTAAATGTCTGATTGGATCAGTTAAACCAGTTAGATATTGATGATACGGATTGTAAGAAGCGTCAACAATCGATGAACATGCATGAAGGTGAACAATGAGGGCAAGTACTATCTTATGGTGGAGAAAGTCCAAAAGAAGTTTCTGAGATATCTCTACAAGAGAGACTACGGGCATTATCCTTGGCTCTACTCAAGTTTCGCCAGGGTATGCTTGGCTACAATAGCTTAGAGACTAGAAGGAATGTTTATTACGCGGTATGATCGATAATGCTGAAATTATGCGGAGCATTGGTTTGTATGTTCCTGATAATTACCTTAGACATCGTCAGCATAGATTGTTTCACATTCCAATATGCAGTACCAACCTGCCGATGGTTATACCTGCTGAAAGAGCTACTGCTATGCTGAACAATATCGTTTTAGGTTTTGATATATTCCATGTGTCTTAAGGGGTTTTCCGAAGCAGGATTTTCCTACACCCTTGACCAGATTTTATGTAATTTTTAATTATTTAAATATTGTTATTTTTATATATATACTTTAATAATATGTATGCCCTGAACACTTAGTTTGTAATGTACATATTATTAATTGAATTGAATTAAATGCAATACTCCGCTTACTTCTGCAGGGTAACGGCGTCATTAACGTGTTAATTTTATTGTAACGTATTTGAATGACGTCTGTCTGATGAATGAGAGTGACAGATGGCATGAAAGAAAGAGAGAGAGAATGGTATAAAGCTAGAGGCGTCATTTACGGGCTCTCTCATTACTCCTTCCTATTGTACTATAACCGAACTATCGTCACTTGTAAACTAATAAAATAACTGGAAGCCGACAACGAGTTTCTTTGGAATTCCGAGCATCAAAGTTTTTCTCGACACACATAAGAAAGAACATTACAATTATATTAAGTTTTTAAGACACATTTTTTGGGTTTACTGTTCTGGAAATGGTCCGTGGAGTTCGCGAGAAAGCATTTAGTATATGGATGTTTGTTTGTTTCTGGTAGAGCTTGTAATATTCACGCCTTCACAATAATATCTCTATGAAATGCTTCTAAGGGGATTGGGTGCGAACCCCAAGCCTCGGCTTGCAAATAAAGCGGGCTATACATTTACGGTTTTTATGTCCAAAAATATTCATATATTCAAAGTGAGCGTTTTATTTCGTAATGTTTCAGATTTTTCCCATACACAAATACATCTCCCCGTACACGACGGTACATTTTACTGGCGGTATGATCAGTTTTATGATTCATGATAATAATAATGTGTATGTACATATATATAGAAAAATACGTAAGCGCTATATTATTATTTTTTATTATCACCTAAAATATGAAATAAGCTATTTTTTCTTTCGTTTCCGAAATAAATATTATTTTTTGATATAAAACTTTTATCTGACTTTGTAATACTAATAAAAGTTTTATGACTGAATAAATATATAGAAATATCGAGTAAACATAGATAGAACAATAGTCAAAATGATTTACGAATATATATGTCATTTGGTTAATAATTCAAAAAAATATTTTTCAGAACACATGCGTTACGAAACTGAATAGCTATTCAGACAGTTTAAAGTATTAAATATAAATTAAATTTTCACCAAAGTTTTATCAATATATTTACCCAGCAATAAAAGTGACTGACATATTTTACATTCAACGTGTATCAAAGGCAACTTATTATGGAACACACCTAATATAACAAGAAGTCTCCCTTTATTTCTATCATTTAAATTGTACTTTAATTTAAATATACAAATTTAATAATAAGAACATTTAAAAATGATATTAAAATAACAATTACCGCCGATTCTTTGGCAATGAAATGTATTAATGTAATTTTTTAGGCAGTACAAAATACGCAAGTCACACACACAGAAAAGAAGAAGAAGAAAAAGAAATACGCCTGAAACTTCTAGAACTCGAGCAATTGTAAGTTAAGCACAAGACTCACGGTAACAACAATTTTTGTGCTGACGCTTCAGCGATTACACAGATAAAGCGAAACCAGAGACAAAAAGCGAATCGGCTATTCAATGCGATAGGTGACAGTAAATTATGAGAGTACCTACCGAGCGTTCAATAGTGTACAAAGTATTCCACATACTTGTGATTAGTGATCATTAGTGCGAAATTGCGTGAGTTAAAGATAGCGTACCCATGACCGTTTTATGAGCAAAAGCTCCCACATCGGTCCTGCTCATTCGTCGCCTGGTTGACCTTTTTTACACTACTTAGCAGGATCGTTCTGCCTCACAACGGTACTATAATCCGCTGCAAGGCAGCACGGCCGCTGAAACAAAAACCATTCAATGTCAGTCTCAAAGTGGCCCACGTCTTTATTAGAAAAGTAGAATTGTACAGATGGCCCTATTAAAAGCCCCAACAACTGTAGAAGTCGTATGAGAAGATGTATTTTATTTTATTTTATTTTTATTTATCTTAATAATTTAGTCCCACACATAATGTTTGTGGGCTAATATATGATTTCACTGAGACACATATTGCATTCCATCTAATCATTTAAAAGGTTTTATAAAAAATTTTTGCACTTCAGTTTAAACCTCCTTATATTCTCCATGTTTTGAATTTCCTTTGGCAGGCTATCGAAGATTCTTATACCTTTATACATCATACAATTTTGTGAGGTGTTTTTTTTTCTTTGGTAGTCTTATGTTGTCGCTTCCTCCTGTATTGTAGGAATGAAAATCCTTATTCATGTATGAATGTAGCCGAAGCGAAAGTGGTGTGCCAAGATAGAAGAATTTGGCGTTCTATCATCTCTGCCTACCCCCGCGGAGAAACGGCATGATGGTTTGCTAGTTAGGCCCGGTTGTTTCAAGTTCGATCAAAGTATGCGGTCGATTAAAGCATAGATTTTTACGAAAACGGATCGTCTGATTGGTGGAGAACGTATAAATCTATGCTTTAAAACAACGCTTACTTTAATCCAACTTGAAACAACCGGCCCTTAGTGAGTTAATTTCACGCGTGTGACGTCACTTGTCCTTAGATGATGCGGCTCGTGTTCGCTTAGTGCCTATAGGGCGGTCCCGCGCTAAAATACGTAAATTTAAATAATCAATTTCTCATTCATTTATTGACACATTAAAATTTTTTCACTGGCTTATTAGTTTTGATCCATATTTTAATTCCATTGAATTTAGTGATGTTTCGGATATCCGTATCCGTATTCGCGGATATCCGAGGGAGAAGAAAGATCCGTATCCTTCCTTATCCATTACTTTTCTCGCAGATCTTCTACGAATCTTTTACCTTATTAATTTTCAATTTATAGGATGTAATGCTATACATAGGTGATTAGGTAGAACTAAATAACTATTAAATTCCATTCAGAGTATTTTTTATTTCTTAAAATCAAATATTTTATCGTATTAAGTTACCATACCAATAGTACATAACTAAAAGTTAATAAATCAACTATCTTTATAATGAAATCAATATTATAGAATGTTATAACACCACTGTTATAAATATAAGAAAATGAGAAAACCAAAACATTTTTTTTTTTTATAATTGTAATGAGATCAATATGATAGAAAGTTATAAGATCACTTTTATAACTATGAGATAATGAGAAAACCAAAAATAATTGAATATTTATTCTAATAAAGTAAATTAGTACTGCGTGCCACATAAAGTGTAAACATTAGATTACACGAATAAATACAGTGAAAATTAGAGGAACTTGAAAAAATTGTTAATCATGCTTGAATTAAGTAATGGTAATTCGTATCCGTATCCGCGGATCTTGACACCAAATATCCGTATTCGGATCCGTATCCGCGGATATACATTTTTAACGATCCGGCACATTACTAATTAAGTTAAATACTGTATTATCGACATCATGAAACTTCTCCATTATTTAATTCACCGTTGGGTTCGCCACACTCTAACGAGTACTCTCCTAGACGAGAACACGACACAGTTATCTATGCTATGGACATAGGTGATGCAGTAACATTTTAATAGTGTATCACTTTTATGGGTGCCGGCAGTCGCTTCAAGAGTTTAACTTTTACACAGATGCACATCGGATGCGGTTTATTACTGCAGTATGGGGCACATAGACAAGAAAGCACCAAGAAGGTATATTATAATATAATATTATCAAGAAGATACATTATAGATGTCTCATAGAGACAATGCTACATTTTTCATATGGAAAAATAAGTATGGAAAGTCATTTTGGGATTTCATAGGCCTACGACCTATCGTACGGCTGGCTTGAGTGATCACTTTATACAATGTAATGTTCATCAATTCCACCCATGATTGGTAGTCTCTAAATCAATAAATATAATTTAGGAATGAGTTCCAGTTTAACAAGTTTTACACAATACGTTATACATTTTTATGGTAAATTAATAATAATAAATAATGCCGTAATGATAAAATGAATTGTAAATAATATTCAGAACAAAATAAAGTCTGCTCGCAAATCAATAAATACAATTTAAGAAAGGGTTCCAGATTAACAATACAATACGTAATAGACTTTTTATAGTAAGTTAATAATAATTATTGCAATAATGATAAAATGAAATGTAAAAAATATTGAGAATAAAACAAAGTCTGTCGCAAATCAATAAATACAACGTAAGAATGAGTTCCAGATTAATAAGTTTATACACAATACGTAATACACTTTTTATGTTAAGTTAATAATAAATATTGCAATCATGATAAAATCAATTGTAAATAATATTCAGAATAAAATAAAGTTTGTCGCAAATCAATTAAGGAATGAGTTCCAGATTAAAAAGTTTGTACACAATACCTAATACACTTTTGATAGTAAGTTAATAATAAATAATGCCTTAATGTTAAAATGAATTGTAGAAGATATTCAGAATAAAACAAAGTCTGTCGCAAATTAATAAATACAATTTAGGAATTCGTTCCAGATTAACAAGTTTATACACAATACTTAATACACTTTTATGGGATGTTAATAATAAATTATGCCTTAATCATAAAATGAATTGTAAATAATATTCAGAAAAAAATAAAGTCTGTTCGCAAATCATTAAGTACAACGTAAGAATGAGTTCTTGATTAGCAAGATTTTACGTAATACGCAGTATACTTTTTATGATAAATAAATAATATTCTAATTGTAATAAATAATAAAAATTAATTGTAAATAATATTCATATATACTTGTATAGATAACGTGAACAGTTTTTTCAAGCCAGTTATCGTAGTTAAAACATTTAATAATCAGTTGACAGCCCAGAATGAACTTTTATAAGTGATAAAATATTAGTTCGATAGATGGCGTTAAGAAAGACGTGATCTGTATTACCGACCGACACCATCAAGCTCCAGCAATTTCCGCTAGAATTTCCCGTTTCGACACAAACAAAAAACGGAACGACGCCGTTCTTCCACGTCGTGATTATCCATAGACAAGATTTGTGATGCAAATTGCGCGCTAACGGAAAAAAGTTTTAAAATTGATTGCACACTTGTGGGTACACGGAGTCATGGTAAATGGCTGTAAATTAATTTTTGAAAGTCATTGAATCTTAAACCAGCTATGAAGATTCAGCGAAGTCAAATTGCCTGGAAAATAAAAGATTGACCACTGAAATATAATTAATAAATGGATAGGCGGTTAAAATAAAGTTTTTTGAAATATTTCTAATATTGGATTTAAGAAAAAGTGTTGTTAATTGAATACTATAAACAACAAGGTCCTTTTGACAAATAGTTTTTTAATTTTTTTTTTTCATATTACTACTTAATTTTGATTGATTCAGCAACATAGTGGATGTTGACATTTTAAAATATTGATTGTATTATTTGTGTGTATCAACTTATATTTTTTATTTATTACACCTACATGTTTCGAAAAAACCTTTCCATGTCAAAATATCAAAATGAATAATGTCTTTTGTTTTTCAACTTTATTTTAAAATATTATTGTTGAAGTTCCTGATTACTCACAATTATTGGAAATTTTTTTAGAATTGGGCTAGTAGTTAAATTTAATTGATTATTAAAATATTTTGTTTACTATTACATGCTTTAGTAATTTCTAATGATTCTAAATTATTTAATTTCAGATCAAAATTGTTTATGTGTAAAATAGAAAGTCCTCATTTTTTTTTCAAAACCGTGTTCATTTTCTAATAAATCATGATTATTCAGACATCTCAAATGCTCTTTTACTCTTACATTGAAATTTCGACCGGTTTTTCCAATACAAAACGCTGTACAATCTTTTTACGACAGTTTATAAACACGTGAATTGTTAAATATATTATCTTGTAATAAATAAAAAATATAAGTAGATACATACAAATAATACAATCAATATTTAATTATTATTCATTTCCCATATATTATTTTATTATATTTTGACTGTCTATACTTTGATTTTTAATCTCATATACATTATCCTGACGAAGGGGCCATCGGCCCTGAAACCTATTAATATTTTAAACATTTTTATTATTTATATTAAAGAATCTTATCAAAAACAATCTATATATACTTTTAACTGTTATTACAATACCTTCTTAATTATTAATTTTTATAACTTAATTTATTGTATCCTTGTGTATACCTTATCTACTTATTCTAATGTCTCACATTTTTGTATTCTTGTATTGTTTATATCTTACTTACTTAATTTAATGTCTTAATTTTTATAACTTCATCTAATGTTTCTTTTTCTATATCTTACTTATTTAATCTAATGTCTTACACTAACGATTTCATTAATAATAGATATATACATGTATGACAATGCCCCCACTTTTAAACACGATAATAAATTCTCATTTTAAAGTGGGTAAGCGTGTAATATAATTGTGTATTAATTAAATTATATTGAATACTCTTAAGTTTGTACATTTTACCAAATAAATTTATTAAAATATATATATATATATATATATTTAATTCAATAGAATGTTATGCGACATTTTCGTATATTTTAGACGACAGTGTTGTGTTCACGGTTGGAGCAACAACTTTCCCCAAAACAGTACTTTAAACAAACAGGGCTGTACTGTACACATGTTCCGGGCGTCACACGCCTCCTCGGGGGTGAGCAGTAAGGGCTCTTGTCTGGGCAAACTTATAAACACCGTCGCCAGGGGGCGGGCCATGCCACACTTTAAAATTGAATGTGAATGAAACTGCTTCGCATGAACTTTCAAAGGATCTTCGTTGGATTTTAGGTAGCTTTATACAGGGTGTACCAGAGCTAGCAGCAGAAACCTGGCCGGTAGATTCCTGATTATAATATGAGTCTAAAATGTTCAAGCAACCATGATCTAATATCAATAGTTATGGAGATATGCAATATCAAAGTTTGCATTTTTTCAATATTTCTGACTTATTTTTTGAAAAAAGCTGATCTATCATTACAGTAACTTAAATCGATTATGAAAAATTCATTTACTTCAATATAACTTAAATATATAAAAACCTTGTAAAAAATAACTTTTTAAAATTTTTTCAAGGATTTTTTTTATTTAATTAATATATACATATAATATTTTTTTACAATCATACATAGACAATGTTCACAAATCGATATTTTTTTGTGTGAATATACCTCACCAAAAAGAATTATGATTCTTGTGTGTGGTGAGGGATAATCACTTACATATGTATAGGTAGTGTAATCTAATTAAATAACAATGAGAAAGAAAGAAAAGAAAATCTAATATATCAAAATCTTAATTAATAATACAATATATAGAATAAGCAGTCAAGTAAACAATAAATATATAATAAGCTCACAACATAGTCAGGAATCTACCTGCCAAGTATCTGCTGCTAGCTCTGTTACACCCTGTATAAGTGCATACATTTGTCCCAATAAACACACTGACTGAGGTCGACTAAATAGATAGAAAAGTTTTACTCTTTACCTTGGTGAATAATACATGAATACCTATTATAATGTAATTTTTTCAGTAGACATAAATGCGAACTTAAATATTTCAGATACTTTTTAAAATTTACGTGTTTGTAAAGCCATAATATTGACGTAGCAATATTTTTACTGATTACCTGAAGATAACTTTGTGTGGCTTTCAATTATTGTTTCACAATGAAGAGTGCAATTTTATTTAAATTTAGTGCAAGAATAAAGTGTGATTGTTTTATTATTTGTTTATTTGTATGTGCATATCACAATTGAAAAAATTAGTTAAAAACAAAAAACATCGTTTCTAATTAATTATTATTGAGAATAATTACACAAGCAAGCAGTAAAAATACCATTTTACATAATTAAACAATTATGTAAATTCAAAGTATACACAGAAAATCAATTGAATAAAACACTAAAATAATAACAAAAAAATTGATGCATTATTTTATTTTTTACGCTTCAATGGGCCAAGAGGCTCATTGAAGCGTAAAAAATAGCGAAAATAAATGAAGCGAAAAACATCACGAAAACAACCAGGCTTGAGTTAATCATATAGATTAATTGAGACCTCACTGGGAATCGAACCCGGAACCCTCGATGTGGGAAGCCTGTGTCGTGTCCACTAGGCTATGAGGGCCACCAAAGTCATCGAGGATTATTAATTTATAATGTACTGAATTATATATTTTATGTACTTTCCCTTCTCATGTTTTCTATAAATTTATAAAATATTTTTTAATTATTTGGATATAGCTGCCTTTGTTTTAGGTTTGAAACGAATGAATTCAATCATTCAGAAAGCTATAAAACGTAAACAAACGTTTTAGAGCTTTAGACAAGTTATTCACAATTACGAATAATGAGCTTTCTAATTGATTAAATTCATTAATTTCAAACCCGTCAAACATCAAAACATAAAACGTCCTAAAAACGGCGTCACAATGTTATAAAATAACTGTCAAGATACAGAAATAGCAGCAATAATACAAGCAAAAAGGCTGTGCATTAGTAAAGGTTCTGGGAAACAAATATTAATTAAATAATCCTTACCTTAAGAAAAAGTTGATTTAAAATTCTAGCCGTAATTCGTCCTACGGCTAGAAGTTATTTCCGACTTTTCTGTACCTAACATCATGTCAATTCTTCATTTTTATCTCACTTGTTTGCTCCCAACTTTGTTTCATAGATCTGGTCAAGTCGAGAAGAAACTCGTCCTGAACCGTGTATTTTTACGTACTTCTATGCTGCAAGTTTTGTGTAATAGACAAGTAAATTTTTCATGGAATAGCGCGTTTTTACGAAAGGTCCAATGCCAGGTGAAAACTACGCGCACGTCATTGCAGAAATATTATTTTTTACAAATTCCACCCAAAACTTTCGGTATAAATTCTATTTGTCATTTCTATGGTGAATGTAAAAACTAAATACCATCTGTCATATCCAATTGTCATAGGTACCAATAGGTTCCATAATTACGATGACATTATCTTCGATGATATCATAAAATGTTTGATTTATTTTTGTGAAAAGAAACGTATATCTGAAATTAGTATTATCCCCGATTTAATTATATCTAAATCATCTTCGAAATAAATCGAAAAATTTTGCCGTATTACCCGTGTATAAAATATTTATTTATTTAGAAAATCTTGTTTACAATTGGAACTTCTTTATAGTGCAGTTATTTTTGTGGATTGAAGCCACTCAAAATAGTTCATTATATACAGTTCAAAAAATTCAAAAAATGTATATACCTTTATAGGTATATGCGTATATATATTTTTTTAAATATAGGTATACAGTCAATCACAGCGTAACCTAAGTTTATACCCACTGCACGCCACTGAGAAATAGCAGTATTGCTTAGTTCAGAATACGGATGACTATCTGTTTGAAGGTGACGGCGGTCATTATTCGACATCGTGCTTATCCAAGTACACCTATTTCTTTTCGTATTTGCATTTTTTCTTCATTAGACATACATAATGTATATTTTTTAATCAAAGTTTTAATTTTTTCAAATGTCACCCCGTTTTACCCCCTCGCGACCAATCGCGGTGTGCGATGAGCGGCTCGCGTCCAATGCGATTACCGCTACTGCGCGTCACAAGCTGGCTATACTTTGTCTACCTAAACACTTTGCGCGAAACGCTGACCGCCCGCGAACGGGAGAGCAAATACAGAGACGTGACAGGAACAGGAAAATGGGGAGACTTGATTGGGTTTAACTAAACCTAGTGCGGGTTCCTCCTATACACTTTGTTTGCTCATCTAATTGGAAAGAATGCGACGTAATTTTATTTCAATTTTGATATTTATTTCATTTGTTATTTTCATTATATAGTTTAGCGACGCGACGGTTCGATATTGAGTCAGACAGATTGTTATTTAGATACAACATAAATACCTACAATTTATGGAAATTAGGAAAGAAAATGTATCTAAAACACAGTTTTTTTATGGAAATTAAAAAGTTATGTTACAAATTGAGAGTGGAAGAGAATGTACGAGATATTAAAAACGCGTAAGTAGAGAAGTGTGAACGAAGCCTAATCACGCGACATGCGATTGTCCTCGAAGATTGCAAATTCAGCGAATCAACGGTAAATGTAAAAAGTAAAATGTTTCCTTATTTGAGATTCTTCAATTTTTAAAAACAAAATGAAGATACGCACTCATCAATATTCTTTGTATTTTTCACAAGCCATGCGCTTCATCTATGAAAAAAAAAACGGTTTCATGAATTAAACACACTTATTATATTATTAAGTGTTTGATAACCAGGTTTCTGGCCTTTTTTTACGATCGTTAAAAAATAAAACGACATGTAGTCTATTAATTAGTACCTTATTTCATATTTTATAAAAATTATTTCATCAGCAAGTTCAGAGTGTTCTAAAGAATTAGAAAAAAAATATATATGTACATCGACAGATTTATGGTAGAAACTGTAGTCTATAGAATAATCAAGATGAATTTACCTCATGCTGGCCATAGGAACCGAAGATACAAGCCACCATAATAAACAAATGATTGGAAAAAACAAATGCGATCTGCGGAAGATGAAAACGAATGACCCAATGTGCACGAAGGCAAGAATAATGTGAAATTACATTCACTTATACGAATGAAAAAAAAAAATGTTCCAAGAAAAGAAAAGAGATGGGAAAATTTTGTAATTAAATTCTATCATAACTCTCAAGATAAAAGAGCTGGAATAATGAATTTTTGTCACAACCTTAAGAGTTTCATAAATTAAATGGCAGGTATTTTAGAATCTCATTTACTCGTCAACAAATTTTAAAATAAATTTTATGTTTTCGAAGATATTTCATTTTGGCAAAATATGGTAATTAATTTGAGATGAGGCTGTAATAACGAACGCCAAGATCTCGAAGGTTATATTATAGAGGTACTTAGACACACGAATAATTCAAGAGATTAACAAATATCAAATAAAGATTTAAAAAAAAGCAATTTGAAATATATAATATTATTCTACACATTATAAAAAAAATCTATATTTGAATGCAGTCAGTTAAATACTTCGCTTATCGATGAGAGATTCTGATTTTTCCTCATGGGTAGGCAGAGACAATAGAAAGCCACACACTTCTGTCATGGTGCACTTCTTTTCTTCGCCCATTTTAATATATTTTCACACGCACGCTCTTCTATTTGTGAAGCTTGAAAAAGGTCCGTCCTCGAATATTTGATTTATCTGATCATACTAGGCTTTCACCACACGCCTTGCATATTCTCCTTATAGTCCTCTCCCAGCTCATTCGTTCCATATAGCCAGACTATCTCAACGATCCTTTCGTGATATTCTATCCATATATTTTATCGACACAAACTAGTAACTAGAATTTTCAACCATAAATGGCGATAGCGTAGTTGTAGCAAATATATAAAAGGAGTTACATAAATAAAATACATATATATACAAATTTCAAAAAATTATAAATGTGTGGTTGTTTTTGGGTTGAATATGTGAACGTTACATTGTGTAAAGTGATCACTTAAAGACAGGTCGTGAACCCTGTGGACATCCCAATGAAGACTTCTATACAAGCTTTTCCATATAAATAGCTTCGTCTCTGTGAAATATATTTAATTTATCACTCTGGGGACAATTAATTGTGTTTTTAGAACATTTTTTTGAAAAATTTTTTACTCGTCAAAAATGAAATTCTATAAAAACAAAATAAAGTAATGTTTTGTGTAGATATTTTGTATACTTAACACGATCCTTATAAAAATACGTGTTACATGAACGAAGCAGGCCACAAAAAACACACAAAACTCTGTTATCATTAGATTATTTCTAACGTTTTTTTTTATTATTATCAAGTGGTCTCTGGATCCAACTACAACCTTCACACATGTAATAAAAATTCCACCCTTCATTGGGGTACTTATAAATTTAACATACGCCATAAAAAAATTAGCAACTTTTTAACTCGCACACCTTTCCGTTCTTCTGTCAAACGGCCGCACTTAATTCAAAAGGTTGTAATAAAATGCCTCCGCACAAATTACTTTATATGATATTAAAACTGGAAACCTTAGCCATATTTGGAACTTCACGGCGGCGCCCTTAAATGTTACGAGGGCCCTCCGCCCTGAAAGACCACTCGCTCGTCACTCCTGACATTACGGAAGCGGTAAAACATAAATCCACCGCCAGCTCCCGGGGGATGATTATTTATCTAATGCATCCCCCTCCCCACTTCACTCCCCCTTCGTATGGTATGGCAGCGTTTTAAAGTCCTCTTATTTTAGTGACATATTTTACTTTATTTTTAATAGAGATTAATTTTTTTACTCTTGTAATAAACTATTATTCATTTTTAATTAAATAAAACATAAACTTCTTAAACAATTTTATTTTTGGAAACACCAACCGGTTTCGGAACCAATGTTCCTTCATCAAGGTGAGCTACAAACTAAACATTATAAAATATTATATAAAAAAACTTTTTTTTATGTACCTGTCGTATGAAATTATTTTAAACATTCTTATATTGCCTTCTTTTAGTGCATTTTTAATAAATTATTAAAATATTTTAAATAATAAAAAAATCCTATCAGATATCTCGTTAGTGACATCTGTTATTAATTGAGGGGAATTAAAAAGCTTTGGATGCCGGTCGCGCATTGTAAAATTTAAAATATATATACAACTTTCAAGTGATCACTTAAGCCAGCCGTACGATAGGTCGTAAGCCCTATGAATAACCAAAGACTTCCATACTTATAATTACATAAAAAATATAATTTCGTCTCTATGAGTCATAATATATCTTGATAAATTATTAAATTTATACGTAAATTGACAAAAAAACTATATCTTTGATAACCGTTTTAGTACATTATAGTAGAAATATAGTAACAAATAAAACGATAATAAACTCAAGATATTTTGATAAATATGTGTGGTAAATATAATTAATAATAATGCTGTAATAAATATGTATGATAAATGATGGAAGATATTATTTTTACTAGGAACATGTCAATTGAAGCTAAAACAGCGGTACACACTGGAATTCTGTTACCAACACCAATGTTTAGAAGTGAAGACTTGGGTATACGCATGACAAATCCATTTATGATAGCGTAAAGAATTAACAAATTATGAAATCATGTAAAGCTAATCTAAGCATAGCTAATAGAATTTGGTTTAAATATTAAAGCGTTAAGGTTGTTATTCCGGTCGTTAGACATATTTAACTGTAACTGGTTGCGGATATTTTATACGAACCGTATGTTTTTCCGAGAAGCGATTCTCGATGTTTCGTTGAATTCTTATTCAACGTCATCAGGAGGACGACCTTTACCCGCGGAGGTATAGGGCGGACTGATTACTGCTTTCGTGGTCGTAAATTATATGCACTTTGTTGTGGAGTGTTCACTTCTTCTACAATAGAGGTCGCAATATGTACTAGTTACGTCGGCGGACTTTACTGCGACGTCTCTCAAGGGTTGAATCAATGTCGTAAGAACAGGGCGCCAAATACTTGATAGTTTGTAACTGTCATCTCTATTGAAATTGGGATGTTTGAATATTTCATAGTTTGTATACTTTATGCATGTTGAGCGAATGAATGAGGAAAAAATGGCAAGAAAGATAGGTATATGACGCGAGTGTTGAAGGCACCAGAAAGACAGGGCGGCCGATGAAGACGTGGCATGATCATATTAACCAGTTACTGGAAGATGGTCCTATTATGAGGCCTGATAATAGTCGAGCTTGTATTATAAATTATGAATATGGTTGGGGCGAGATTTGTGGATTGGGACAGAATAGTGTGGCTCTCCATCCTCTCTGCTTACTCCCGCGAAGAAATGCGTGATGTTAAAAAATAAGGCAAATTCCTAATTCAATATTAATTCATAAAAATGTGTAAGAAATGTATGTAAAAATGTCTAGGTGTCGTTACAATCGCCCTGTTGACAAAACCTACAAAATTCAACAGCTTCCGGAGGCTCAGGCTTCACGGCAGTATATTTGTTTCCAAGAATTGTTGCTTTTAAGGATGTCCACATTTACGATCCTCCTTCAACAGCCCCTAAATTTGAGACCAGGTTCATTTGCACCTAATGTCTCTTTTCACTTTACAACGCCCCCACCGGGTGCACTCAGCTTCTTTAAATTAATAACAATCTGCCTCCGTCTGCGGCCCGGGGAATTAATTCTAGAGTCTTTGTCACACGGAAATTACTGCTTTAGTAAAATTGTTCATTATGTACTTTGTTTTACTTTATTATGATGTTGGTTATAATTTTTGTCTGGTGGTTAATCAAAATTTGTAATAAAAATTCAAAAGATAATTCTTGTATCTTTTCATAAACTCATACCACATCTTGTGCGGAATGGATATTAATATCTTCACGTAAACGTTTTGTTGATTGCAAAAAAGTTAATAAAGCACTTTCTTCGGGTATCATATTTCTTCGGGTATCATTGTTTAAGGCAGATATCAAATTATTATAATACAGCAATACAATCAATATCGTGTTTCCGTGTGCACTAGCCTCTCGGAATTGTATCCGTGAAAAAATGTACGGGACTGTGTAAAAATGTAATTTTTCTCCAATCTACTTTTATACATGTACATTGATATTTCTACGACAAATACGGAAAGCTAAAAAAAAAGATAAGATAAGTTTGGTAAATAGGTTCATGTGTAGCGAATCGAAGAACTCTAGTTGAAATGCGAGTTCACTAGTAGGTATTTTCGACTAGTTTTAATGTTTTTCGCGATAAAAATATCTAGCGAAAACGCTCAATAATACATATAAGAAATATTTATTGAAAAATATTCAACTGTTTTTGAGGCGAATTAACGAAAAAAATATTTTTTCGCGATTTTTTTTGGTTGTTACCCGATGTACGTTATATTTCATGAAAGTACCCAACGTAAATGTGTTAGTAAAGTATGTTTATGATTGCGTCACGTATTAGACATGAACTAAGGTTATGCTACTAATATCAGTAGTGTAGATGTATAATAAGCTATTTTATCACTAGGAGTTGTACTGATTTAAAAGATATGCGCTCTTTCAAAAACATATTTTTATAAAAGTATACCTGGGTGAGTTAATTCTTCATCCTAAAAAACATAAACATTAATAATTATAAAATGGATGGAAGAAAACTATGTTATGTACCCTAGAACTTTGGTTTTATGGATAGCAGTCGGGAATTTACTGAGTTTTGGAATTGACAGTGCCTCGCGTTTACTATGCATTTTTGTATCTCATCTGTAGTACAGGATGGGGCAAATAGAACTCCCGAAAATTGGGTAGCTTGGGGCTTAGATCTCCATCATTGTTTTCTGTCATTAGGGATAATAAAATATTATTTATATAAAAGCTACAAGTATAAATCTCAACAAGGTAAATCTGAAAAAATATTTTCCTTCAACTGTGAGCTGTTATTTTTCGACTGTTCAAAGTTAAGTACGTAATTTATAATTATTACCGTTTACGTCACAACTCATAACAACCCATCGACGCGACTCTTGTCATTACGTCATTTCATATACTTTCCTGAATCGCAAAACTTAGCTCTTCACTGAGAAAGTTGACAGAAAAGTAAAAGGATATCGAATGAGAAAGTATTTTACAAATATATAAAAATAAAAACAAGTAGTTATAATTAGTTCCTACCCTCATAATTATGTGTAAACATCACGTGCATTTATGTGTTATGTGTATATATCATTGAAAAGAAATGACATTTAATTACATTAATTATTGACATTGAAAAATTTCATTTTAACAGATATTTTGTTTGTTGGATGAAATCGTTTTCTCACGAAATCGATGACACAGCATTTTACTTTATATAGGTAGGTGGATGATATGTGTGTATCATTTTTTAATCAAATTTTAAGGTAAGTTCATAATAGATTATTCGTGATTCTTAAAAGTGCCAATACGTAAGTGTGACATGTATGTGTATTAAATAAAATATGTTACCACCATGGTAACGAATGTGACGTACTTTTTCGTGCCATATTTTTTTGGATAACTCTAATATGAAAAGATAACTAATAATTTTACTCAACATTCAAATTTGCGAAATAAGATAAATATTTTTATGACACCTTATTGAATTATTTTATTAAAATAAATGACGAAATTTAAAGCAAAACCTACAATTATATATTTATATATATATATATATATATATATATATATATATATATATATATATATACTATATATATATAATATCTATATATCTATATATGTGGTATAATTTTGCTTTAACCTTGAATAAGAAAACTATTATAAAATTGATAAATATAACTGTCTTAGAACAGATTTCACCCAGTGGGGCGTTAAGAGCTAAATTTGAAAAAGTGGAATTTTGGAATGTACCGAAGTAGAAGAATAAATAAATAAACTAAAACATGTAATTTTGGAGAGGTACTCTTTTTATGGGAGAATGATTTAGAAATGTCTATAGAAATTTTCTGTAATGAAAAATGAGATCTTCCACATTATGCAGTTCTCTCAAAATCTACCTTAAAACTACCAAGTTTTCGTCTTAATATTGTTCGCACCTTACAAATTTTTGTTCATTGTGTGTTTGAAAAATGATACTTTTTACTAATTCATACAATTTTCCTTGACAAAGCATTTAGCGCCTTATTTTCCCAATCCAAGATAAAGTTGTCGAGACACTTTATATTTACAACTTTCTCGCTGTAAAGTTTAATGGGGCACTCGACAAATTGTCTCCTCCAGACGGGGGTAGGTACCTGGCCACCTCACCGCCTGCCTGACACTTGATAACGCGGCAACACCGCCTACTTGATGCTTGATAATACGGCAACACCGCCTGTCATTGGGGAAATGCGCGGGATACGAGGATCCTGGTGTAGGCCGCCCGCCCTATTGATGCAATTAAAATCGAGAAAATAGACAAATTAGCGATGAAAATTGCTCTCTTTCATGTCTCTGAAAGCTCGCAAATTAAATATTGTATTATACAATCGATAATCTGGGGGATTTTGCTGGAGGAGATATAATTTACGGGCTCTTAAATAGGGACGCTAATTTGATGAGAGGAGTATGTTATAAGGAAATATAGATTTTTAAGGGAGCGTATATCAAATTTTTATTCTAATTAGTTTCTCTCTCGCAACCTTATTTTTTTTTTATTATCACTATTAGTATCATCAAAACTTGTGTATGAGAGTAGGATAAAAATCAATGAACACAAAATTACATTATCATTTTATTAGTAAAGTATTACGTAAATTACTTCTGGTAACATGCGAGAAATATAATAAAAATACTGTTTACAAAATTATATTGTAATTCATTTAAATTGTTCGTTGATTTTTTGTATTTTAACATGCTTTTATTTAACTCTCTTTGTGTGCTGTCTGTTTGTTGTGGTGGAATCTTGTAATTGATTTTTCACCACTTTTCCGACTAACTGGAGCTCTGAAACTTTCAACATTTACGAAATGTGGATGACTACACATTATTAAATCATTTTCGATATGATTTGATCATTATTTTGATTAAAAGTAAATCACGTCACTCATATTAAATTGATAATCGCGTCACTCACAACTAAACACTCGCAAAAACAACTAAAGATCATGCCGTTCGAAAATTTATTTTAAACTTTAAAACAACGTGTTTAATATTTGGATACTGCATGGGTTTTTGATAAAAAATCTATTACGAATGTATGCAAAGAATGCGTATAAAAGCATATATTTAATTTTTTTTTGCTTATCGAACACTAAATAACACTCTGAAACAATCTGGAATTGACGAGAACATTCTCGTAAAATTAGAAATTTCTAAGAATCCCTGGAAATGTAATGAATGTTCTAGAGGCATCGCGAAACCAACATGTTTGGTAAAAAAAGGGGCAGCGCGCACGCGGCGAAGTGTGTCTTGTTTTTTATATAGATATTTGACGAAGGCAATATGACCAACGCGTGATTAATCGAGATTTTCGACAAGCAAAAGATTTTCTAGTTAAAATTTAACAGGATATTCTAGAAAGTGATCGTAGCGATAGAAACAGCGATAATTAGTGAAAATTAAGAAACAGTGCAATAACAAATATGTGAAATATTCTATAAATGTTAACTGTAAATTTAAGAACAGTTTTCCAATGTAGTTCGTGTCCAGGGACTTTTTGTGAAATAAATAAAAACTTTAATTGAGTTTCAGTGTTTCATTTGCCTCCCGTGAGAGTATGGACGGCGCTATTATACTAACAATGATACTAAATACAATCATTTAAAGGAATAAATATTCAATGTTTATGTTAAATTTTCATCTCACGTCTGCAAAGTTAAATGACCCCAGAATGAAAAATACGTTCTTGGGTTTGTAAAACGAGGGGTGTTTTGAAAATTTATTCATCAAATATTCCGAAAAATGAATATTCATGAAATATTAAATTTAATAAAGGTAGATACAACCTTCCATTTTAACATACAAGCGCAACGGAAATGTTACAAGGTAAGACTAGTTGAACATTGTTTATATGGATACTAATAAATGAAGAAAAAACTATTCTGGTTTGTTAGAAATATAAATTAATTGTTTTTTTTTTAAATAGAGATGCGAACACGGAATTCGTGTCACATCAATATTCTTACTATTTTCAAATTAAGCTAAATGCTTGTGCTATGAAAATAGGACTAACTTGCTTGTCTGGAGTGAGATTCGAACCTGCGACCTTTGGATCACGAGGCGAGAGTCCTAACCACAGGACCAACAAGCTACTCTGGTTAACGTAACAAGTTAAAGTAACCAATTTATGCCTTGGTTAACTGTCCGTTGGGTAACCTGTGTTGTATTATATTGATATACACATTCACCTATTGTGTAAAATAAATAAAATCAAATTATATTTTAGATGGTCAACTATACTATAAATATCAAATATTCCATATACCATATTAATTTTTTAACGTACGCAGATATCAAATAAACCTAAAAAAATCAAATCAACCATTTAAAAATTACACACATTTACCTACTTATTTGTAAATGATTAAACATATACTGATAAAATGCGAAATCAAATGTAGACAACCACACAAGTCAAAAACACAACCTTTTAACATCCAGTAACATCTATAGCGGCCATTAGCTTCCATTCAACACCCTTAATAAAAAATAACTCAAATGGCATTCGTCCCTTTCAGCCCTTGTCAGTATTTGCACATTATCATATCAGAGGAAAACCATATTTTTTACTGCATATGAAATGTAGATTTCTGGAAATCCAAACCAAAGGCCCAGGAGGACCGGCCTCGTGTTCGTGGTATTGAAATTACGTCCTATATTTTTATTTCGGCGTAAAAATATATACTCGTATTTCGTTATTCGAAATGCGATGTTTGTCTATTTACTAACGTGTTACAACCCTCGAAGCCTGAAATTTGGCTAGGAATTTGATGATTTTTTACAAAGGGGTGATTGATTGTTTTATTATATTTATCGGCGATTAATAAAGTACTAGCTGTAACCCGTCAAAAATGACGGTACTTTAACATGTCGTTCCTAAACAATAAATATTTATTTATTTTATTTAAAAAAAAACGTTTTTTTAAAAAAAAAACGAAAAAAATTCGGGCAGACAGGCAACGAAATTTTTATAATTGGGCTATCGTCGCTGTATATATAATTAAGCCTATGTGCCGTTTAATACATTCTCAGAAGAACGAGTCAATTTGTCAATTTTGCATATAAATAATAGCGATGTACTAAAAAAAACATTGTCGTTCATCTGGCAATTCTGCCTAGTAATTATTTTAAAATATTTTTTATAAATCTAGTCTGTGCAATTATTTTTTTACGGCACATAGGCTTAATTATATATACAGCGACGATATATTAAACTTTTATTAAATGGGAAAAATTTTGAAAAAAAAAAACAAAATGGCTACGTCATGCCCATCCCATAGCAATATAACATACGTAAGTTCTTAATATTCTAAAAGTACCGTAGACCCATTTAATAATTTCGCTATATTTATAAACTCAGTATTTTATATAGGTAATAATATCGTCACTAAAAATAATTTCTCAGAATTAGCAAAATCGTGTTCTAGAGACAGGACAATCATTTAAAAAAGAAAACGATATATAAATTTTACATATAAATAATAGAGGCCTTAGGTCAGACAACTAAGAAATTACCAAGATTCTCAAAAATTAATCTTATATCATAGACAATTGAATATAACGAATAACCCTTTATTTGTTATCAGCTGTGATGCTTTCAAAATTCTATAGTCTGTTTAACTGTAAAAAATAAGACAAGACGATCATACTCCATGCTCTATATTTTTGATTTTTCAACAAGAAAAATGAAAAAAAAATAAAATAATAAAAGCCTTGATTAAATTCTAAAAACATTTGTCAGTCAATTTAGATTTTCGACATTCGTAGTGAAGTACCTTTTATGTATACCGATGGAGTAATTCAAATTTAGAAAATATTCCGCGACGTTATCGGGCCGCCGTTGCTAACAATCAAACTTTTCTAATTATTCCAATTTGAAAAAAAAACAATAAAATTTCTAAAAATCCGAAATTATACTATAATTATTAATTTTTTTAAAGAAAATCTTATAGATCTATTTGCCAAGTTTCAGCTCGATTGGATCACGGGAAAAGGGTAAAAAATCGATCCAAAGTTTTTTCGACGGCAAGCCGGCAAGCAAGCAAGCAGACGCCATGAGTTAATATAAAGGGAGTAAAAAGGCAATAATTCTACTTGAGCTATCAATTCAAAAAGGTCATATGAATAAAAAATAAAAAATGCCTTGGTCTCTTACATCGCATGGAAGACTAAACACTAGAATTGTTTGTTGTTCCGCAAGGCGTAGGAAAGAAGGTAGGTGAGAAGCTTGGTTATATGGCAGTGCTATGGAGGTGATGAACTGGAAGAGAGAAGGATACGACACAGACAGGAGGACACGGCGACATATCCTGGAGGCAGGAAGACACCATGGGTTCACACTTTGTGATACTGTGTATAAAGAATTATATTATTACCATCACGTCACGTTTTGTAGAGAAATGTGTAGATAAAATAGTTAGACATTGATTTTCGTACAAATATTTTTAGGAATATATGTAATATGTATTCAGAAAATGGGAAAAAAACCATTTGAATCAAGATTATATTATTTTTAGAATTTATTTCATTAAAATCTGAAAACGGTTTATTGTACTGTTCCATTTTTACTCCCTTTATATTAACTCGTGGCGTCAGCTTGCTTGCTTGCCGGCTTGCCGTCGAAAAAACTTTGGATCGATTTTTGATCCTTTTCCCGTGATCCAATCAAGCTGAAACTTTGCAAGCAGACTCGTGGCGACGATCAAGAAGATCTATCAAATTTTCGTTAAAAAAAATAATAATTATAGTATAATTTTGGATTTTTCAAATTTTTAATAGTTTTTTCAAATTGGAATCATTAAAAAAGTTTGATTCCTAGCAACGGCGGCCCGATAACGTCGCGGAATATTTTCTAAATTTGAATTACTCCGTCGGTATACGGTAATAGGTACTTCACTACACAAAGCATAAAGTGTCTTATCGAAGCTCAAAACATCTGACATTTTAGAAATATATTAAATTACTGTAAGTTTAGTATTGTTATATGTTTTAATTCGTCTTTAATTGTTATTATATTTTACAAAGACATGAGGTATGATAAAAACTTGGTTTTTATGGGTTACTTTATTATTAATAAAAAATAACACATAGTACATTTTATGAGTATTGTCAGTCTCTCAAATACTCGACATGAATCTAGAATCAAGTACACTTTTTCGAAGAGATTGTAAAGTACTAGAAATGTGGAGAAACTAGTCGAACATTCGAGAAAGCGACATTTTGCACAAAAGCGAGGACCAGCGCTGACGGAGAGTTTGTTTTGATGTGCAGCGGAAGTCACAGATAAAGCGACAACGACAGGGAATTATATTCGGTCAGTGAAGAAGTACCTAAGTGCCTACTTGTGAGCGGAATATTCTCGATAGTGATCGATGCAATAGAAACGGCATAATAAAAATAGAGTGACGTGAATGAGTGCGAATCTGTGTGAAATTAAGAACGATGCCTCGATTAAATGCGTGTCCAGTGACTTTGTGTAATAAATAAAGTTTTAATAGTTTTTAGCGTTTCACTTGCATTAAGAAAAAAATAAAGTAATCTTTGAGTGAGGGATAAAATATATTTTATAATTAAACTGATAATATAATTAAGTCAAAGTACAATAATATATGGTCGCGTAGGTGACTAGAGTAAATTGAGTGTCTAATAAATGTAGAATTTAGTATACAAAACACATAATTGTACACCATCTTTGTTGAGGTAATACTGACTAATGGCGTAGTTATTATGGCGCTGCAGCCATAGAAGCGTCGTTTGGTTAAAATATTTCACCATTTGCGGTGACCAAATTTAAAGGCAAATAGCATGCGGTGACAAAGGTTGGGGGTTTATCTTATATAAAAATATATTTATTTAAAATATTTGATTATAATGAACGTGAATTTATTGTATTGCATTTATTTATTATTTTCCATTACCAATGTCATAATATCATTAATCATTATAGGTACTTACGGTCTATTAAAATGGTTGATTATAATGAACGTGAATTTATTGTATTGCATTTATTTATTATTTTCCATTAACAATGTCATAATATCATTAATCATTATAGGTACTTACGGTCTATTAAAATGGTTGATTATAATGAACGTGAATTTATTGTATTGCATTTATTTATTATTTTCCATTACCAATGTCATAATATCATTAATCATTATAGGTACTTACGGTCTATTAAAATGGTTGATTATAATGAACGTGAATTTATTGTATTGCATTTATTTATTATTTTCCATTAACAATGTCATAATATCATTAATCATTATAGGTACTTACGGTCTATTAAAATGGTTGATTATAATGAACGTGAATTTATTGTATTGCATTTATTTATTATTTTCCATTACCAATGTCATAATATCATTAATCATTATAGGTACTTACGGTCTATTAAAATAGTTGATTATAATGAACGTGAATTTATTGTATTGCATTTATTTATTCTTTTCTCTTACCAATGTCATAATATCATACATCAGTTTGAGGGTACTTACGATCTATTATAGAGTAAGGGTACAATTAAGAAAAAATAATTTGCGGCGGTTCCACAAGATCTAATCAATAGTTTTAATAGTGGATTAAATCAACAAATTTTAATACAAATCAATTATTATCATCACATCATATTCCCATAAAATGTAAGTATATATATAATTCTGTACTCACTGTATTCTTAAATAAATATAAACATAAATCTTCAGTATTGGCTACATGATACTTACTATATATATATTCGTGGATCCATATGTTGTTGGCATTTACGTCACGACCCCCCCAAATTTCTGGCAGACGTTTCGGATCCCATTGCAGGGTCTATCATCAAGGATGATGTGGTTTCCTTACGTCTCAGTGTCTCTGACGCAGTAAGTACTCAAAGTACTTAGAATCTCGTCTTTATCTCGCGGGGGGTAATGTTATACTATTCTTTCCTGAATATCACCTCATCGAAATTCATATATCATTCCAAGTATACTCGTATTTTTTAATTATTTAGACTTTCACTGCAAAAGTTTTCAGTATCTATCTAGCTTACTCAATCGCGCCAGATTTTTCGAGTATGCTTCTAGATAAAATATGGTGCGTTATAGATCATAATTGGCAATCCACTAGGTTCCCACACCGAGGGTTCCGGATTCGATTCCCGCTGAGGTCACAATTAATCAATGTGATATACTCAAGCCTGGATGTTTTCTGATGTGTTTCGCTTCTATGATTGGGCCTAAAATTGGGTTATTGAAGGTCAAAAATTAAAATAATAAATAAAAAAATAAACTGTATATTTTTATGAATAGCCCATTACTTGATGTGTGGGATATAAAAGTTATAACTTAAATTTTTACAACAAAATCAACTGTTTAATTATAAATGATTTTTTCAGCCAATCAAAAAAAACTTAAATTAAAATATATATTCTTCGCTAGTTTACTTCATTTTCTATTTTTTTCCTTCTTCATACTAATATTATTAACATGCTGTGAAAGTAGCTATTTAGGCATTGATGTACACAAAAATAAATAAAGTTATAAATAATTATTTTGTCTAACCACAAAGTTAACCCTTTGAACATCAACAATTTTCAGCGAATTTCAAGGATATAATACCACGATTTATTTCGGAAACAAAACAGCGAAAACTTAGGAAACAATATATATTTATTAGACCTAAAAGTTCGCGAATCTCGCGGCTTTCTCTTGTCCAAAACTTGGTCACCCTGTTTTAGGGTATGTGCGGGGTGGGAGCGGGACGGGTGGGGGATGTTTCGTCCCCCGCGGGGGCAGCCCCCCCCCCAGCCCCCTGGTCATCTAGTGCAAGTGACACCGCGGTCTAAGTATGGTAATGATGTGGCATGGTGACTTTCATGATAGGGTTTTATCCACTTTATAAAAAGGGAAAACCCTACTAACACAGCAAATTTAGTTATGCATGATTAGTAATATTGTCACGAGACTCTAGAAACGAAAAGAATTACGCGTAAATAAGATTTTACGATACTCTAGACATTTTACAGTAAATTGGAAATTGCCAGAAGCGTCTAGAATAAATAATCGACTATATTCGAGAAACATCTGGAAATCCGAAAATGCGTATAAACAAATACAACGCCATCGACACAAAACTTTTGTTGTCGTTGTGACGTTTTGTGCGATCAGCGATAATAACATAAAAGAGTACTTACAGTGTTCGGAAATAAGTGCGATCACAGATGTGCGAATATTTTCAGACGATTATAAAGTGTCCCACAGACGAGTGCCAAATTATTGTGAGTTAAAAAATAGTGCTACAAATAAATTTGTGTTCGGTGACTGGTGATAAATATTTTTTTAAATTAATACCAAGTATTTGATTTGTTTCCCACCGCCACATATATTAGATGTTACCATTAGTAGTATCTGTTTTTTTTTCAAATTTTAATAAATGCGCATCCAAAAAAAAACAAATGTATAAAGGTTAACCTCATTCGAAACAAAATTTTCTGCTCTACAAAACAATGTTTTGTTGGCTTTAAAGTTAAATATATTATTTAATTTAATTATAGATCTTCGAAATGGAATATCAAGTAGAACAAAGTTAGCGATCTTTTATTCGCGTTCAATCGCGGAGGCATCGAAAAACTTCTAGAACTTTGGCAAGAGCTTGTAATTAATAAAGGAGAATACACATTGACTAATTTGTTGTAATTTTTTGTTATGCCCTTTTGTACTCTTCATTTAAAAAATAATATCTTTATATCCAACATTTTATACTCAGAAAATTTCTTAATTTATTCATTCATATAGCGGGAGAAACACGGCATAATATTTAATATGTCATCCTTTAAATGATATATATTAATATAATTAATAAAAATAAACTTAGTTTTCACCACTTTTGTATTAAAAAACATCAACATGTTTCAGAGCCCATGGCCTTCGTCATGTTGATGAAACATGTTGATGTTTTTCTATACAAAAGTGGTGAAAAGTAGTAAAAATAATTTTGAAGAAGATTATATATTTTTATATTTACTTATATGGGAGCCCTTTCTATACCTATACTCTATAAATATTTATTATTGACAAATCAGTATGACATAATTTGTCAAATATATATATTTAAATGTTTGAGTTTCAGCTTAACATTAATAAGTAGTTTTTCCTAGCGGTAAATAAATCGCCAAAACACACAATTTTCTTATACTAAGTATTTTCAAATCTATTTTTATTTTTTAATAATACTCAATGACAATATTTTTGGTCAATGCGCAAGCGTTCTCTAAAAATCCGTCTTGATACAGAGTATTATTGTATAGAGAATAGCGCCATCTAGCGATGCTTGGCGCCTTGGTAACGTTAGTGACGGACATTGCTAAATAGAGAATTATCCATTCTGAATTTTTTTTATAATTCTTTATACATTTGTATCTCAAACATCTTTTCTTTATGCATCTTATAAATACTTTACGCTTTGATGTTTTTAATCCTGTTCACTATATATTATTGTAGAGTTGGCTTTGTACAATTTTTGCTTACGCACATACGCACATACGCAACTGAACAACATGATTTCCACGACACTTTGTCCTTTTGCATTCTTATGTTACCAACTTCAGACTTCGCTTTCGTAGAAAAGTGTTGGTAGCAAAACTCCTTTATCCACCATTAATTTTGTCTCGGATTACGAAATAAGAATAACATGTTCTGCATTCAAAGTGCATACATGTTTATTTTCAGCCTTTACATGTAACGTTTTGAAACCTAAAAATGTTTTTGGTGACAAGCGGGAAAAGTTAGTAGTTGAAGTTGAGTAGAATTTAAAAATAATGTATGATATTTGTAAAACGATATTCGTGAAAACGGAAGCAGTGAATTTTGGCTGGTAGTGAGAATAAGAGGCGTTTTTCTATAGAGTAGTGTCTTGTCGGGATTTACAATGTCAAAATGTCGAATGAAGAAGAAACGGACGATTAAGTAGGAATAATGGTTTTGTAATACAATTTATTGTATTATTGAGTTTATTTAATATTTTAATTATACTGCAATGGGGTTTCCTTAATTGATAGAAAGAGCGTAAAAGGCGCCTCACTAATTGAAAAATACTTTTCGGAATATATTAACCATGTTATATAAAACATCTATTCATTCAACAATACAAATACACATCCTACATAAACAGAGATACGGACTAAAACAATATAATTTAGAAATACTTAAAAATTAAATTACACAAAATGATATTATCAGTTATCAAATACAACCCTTCATTTCACCCCTTTTCACAGTATTTCCTCTCTCCCAACACCTAACTATGTAGCATTCTGCCACCACCTCCACTTCCACTAAACTTGCAACCCTTACACCAAAATACTCGCACTTCAGTCAAGGCTCACTTAAAAAAGGAAACATCCGTTTCCAATACATGTTATTATGATATTCTTGTATTAAAAAAAGGAAGGAAAAATTGTTTTCAATTTTAATTATTTGTTTTGATTTTATATATCTGTCACGCGCAGATTTAAAAAAAAATGGCGTAAACGCACTTGTGGAAAAGGTTCTCCAGCGCTGCTCTAAATCTTTTTAGTAAAATTCTTAAAATTCAAAGAAGTAAAGTAAAAAAATAATAAATAAACGTAAAAATAAAATAATTTTAAAACTGAAGTTGTTAAAATATACATATATTACAGGTATAAAAAAAACTTGTAAATCTTTAATATCAAAAAATAATTTAGGTCGAGTTGTGTACACAAAAAATATTAAATATGTTATATCTGACGCTTATAATGTACATTTAATTCGAGATAACTGAGATCAATTAAACTTCATTCGAAATATTCTCGTCCGCTCATTTTGACTTTATCTGCGAAAAATCCGACATAGATCACCACAAAGAACTGCAGCATGGCCGACACGATGCAGACTCCGGAGAACATCTCCGTGACCTGGTGCAGATATCTGGTCATCGCGCTGACGCAGCCGGCCTGGTGGGCGTCCTGCGCGGTGCACGGAGGAGCGGTACTGCAGCAGGAGACAGGAAGCGCTGCTGTATAGTCGCCGTAGTTATTCAGGCCGCAGCATTGAAGCGTCCTCTCCACGTTCTGGAAATACGCCATGGACTTGGTGTTGTTCGCGGACACCCCCGCGAACTGGAGCTTGAACACCTTCGCGAGGGTGATGCTGACGTTGTCCACCTGCAGGACAGCGAAGCACGCCAGCCCGATCTGGATGATGACGAGGAAGAGCATGAAGAACGAGTACATGAAGAGGAGCGTGCCGTTTTCCGTCACCGTGCCCACGCAACCCACCGCCACGACCAGGATGAAGATGGCCAGCCCCGTGGAGTAGAGCACGGAGGAGGGCATGTGCAGCGGGGTGCCGATGACGATGGAGCTGACAGCTTGGAAGCGCATCATCACGGCGTATCCGGCGATCATTGTGGACACCGACAAGACGAGGCACATTAGATTTACGAAGTACATCCCGATTTTGTAGAAGTTCATCTTGAAAGTTTATTTTAAAATTTATAATTTATTTGAACATGACACTAAAGCAATTTATGACTAATGAATTACTTGGAATTTTATATCACTGCATTATAAAAGTGACAGCTTAAAATCAAGAAATTACTCGTCTTTTGTTTTAGGAGATTTGATATTTGATTTGTAAACAAGTACTTGTGCAAGTACTAATCATATAAAAATAAATTTTAATGTCAATAATGCTTACGTAATAATTTCAGAATATTACAAATATAGGCCACGATTCTTTTGATACAATCCAAGGAACTCAAGTGTATTCTTTTACCGCGGAGTATCAATTTAATGTTTCCTGTAGTAAAGTGAAATTATTTCTATGTGCGAACTATCCACTTTTAGTTTGATTTTTTTGGGATATTCTGCCATGTTTCTACGGCTTTTCTGATCGACGTGACTTTTGTAAACGTAATCCAGGGTGCATCATCAGAACTAGTGTGTTGTTTTGTCAATAACACATGATGAACCCTACAATGGGATCCCAAATGTCAGATCAGAAACTCGACGGAATATTCTGGAAATTTAAAACCAAAATTTCTGAAAAGCCGTGAAATCATGGAAATTTTTATTCATTTTTGAGTGCAAATAAATTAATCTAAGAGACGAAAATTCTTTTTATGTGCAATATATTTTTTCAATGTTTAAAAATATTTTTTGAAGAGGGGTATAATAAATTATTTTCCACGCGATGTTGTATTTTTTTATGACTTAAAAAAAATGCGATAATCACCAACCTTAAAAAATCTTACAATATACATATATTTAATTTGGTTTTAAAGTGCCATACACGCATACCCTTACACTTCTACATTCTGTCTACCCTAAGAAAGTTTGTAAAAGAAATCGATAAAATAGATTGTAACAAAAAGACAAACGCCTGGAAGGTTCGCAATCAGCGAAACAGACTCTTATGCGGGTGGCCTAATTGAAAATGTGTAAGGCGTTTCTGTCGCCTCGTCAGCAAAAGTTCTGGAGAGAAAAGATTTTCATTACACCAGGACTTGGATTAACTTCATTGAAAATAACAATCGAAAATGTTTATTTTTTGCCTTCCTTTGTATATTACACTCGTACCGTTTCGCGATTAATTGAATAAATCCATCATTTTTTGGGGAAGAAAAACACTTGATACTGTTTCGGGTAAATTGCTAAAGTAATTAAATAAGCAATTAATTATCGAGGGAAGGCTTCACGTTTCCCAGATCGAGTATCGCTGTAGGTTAAGTTGGTCTAACCTTTTTGAAACAATTAATAATTAATCATTAAAAGTGTATTTGTTTTTGCATTTTTTTTTTCACAAAACGTTTACCTCATAATTTAGAGGGCAGGATTCAATCCTCGTTCCAGGAAACTATTTGAGCTGCATAAGAGCTTGCAAAATTGTTAATTGTTTTCTAGAATATGGAATAGTATATCTAGAATATGGAAGAGGCCTTTATCCAGGAGTGGTGAGTGATGAAAGCTGAAGAAGATATTTACAATATTATGCTACATTATATTTTATTCTAGATTGTTAGAAAGCTCATCAGGGCGCTTACTAACATATTTTTAAATTAAAATTATATACAGGATGTCTCGTAGCTAGGAGAAAACACTTTGGGGGAGTCTTTTTCATTCAATTTTGAATAGAAACTATTCTTTACACTTTGGATGAAATGTCAACATTAACGGAGAACATCAAATTTTGCTTTTTTTTCTCAGTATTTCTGAACTATTTTCTGTAAAACGTTCGAATAATTATATATGGAATAAGAAAAATTCATTCAAATTATTCATATAAGTCTATTAAGAAAAATTCTTATAATACATAGTAATTTTAATTGACTTTTGGTTTTATTAGCATACGCATATACTATGATGTATCTTAATACTATAGTTTAAAAAAAACATATTTTCTCATTTTTAGTATCTTTTATTAAAGCGTGTTTTTAATATAATATCATTTTTATATGTCAGGTTTAGAATACAATAAAATATTCTGCTTACAATATTGATAACAAAGAAATTAATATGAAATATATAAATTTATTATTAAATTATAATGAAGCCAAGACGACGCGCGCTAAGGGTTAGAAGTAATATAAGACCCTTCACCCCCGGGGCCGCGGCCGATAATTCATCTCAACTTTCAGTGCGTTTCAATTAAAAATGATTTATTCGGCAATAAGGGCATTTTAATTTTGGGCTCCCCAAGGGGTGAAAGGGTGGGTTGGGTGTCGCATTCCACACTCGGACATTATATCTTGCCAGGAAGCATACTCGTAGGTCACGGATCACACTTCCGCTTCACATTATTTTCATGACTTTCATCGAAATGGGAAATAACTAAGAACGTTATAAGGAAGGCTTTAAATATATTTTTGAATAACTTTTTAAATTTTAATTGGATAAATCATAAAGGGGATACATGAATTCTCATCGAATGTGGGGTATAAAGGCAAAGACAGCAATATCCAAAAAAATGTTTTGAATGCGGTCACCGAGTATTACTAATTTAGAGTGTACTGAATTCTATATTTTATGTATCTACCCCTTCCAAAATCATGTTTCTCTTGATTTATAGGTTTCCTATTTCAATCGAAGTTAGTACATAATAAATTAGGAATCCTCGATGACTGCATTGATTTTTTTGGATGTTGTTGGCTTTAATTTTATACTCCACAAATGATGTATTCTTTAAAATGAAAAATATGAAGCATTCTGTAATGTTTTCTTGCACACAAACTGCATATGCAGATTTACAAGACTTTTTATATAAAAAATAAAAAAATATGTATATTAAATAATTAAAAAAAGAAAAAAAACAATTAAGAATATTATTTTCACCCAAAAAAACTGTATTTCAAGATACACACGACATAAACTATAGTATAACAGACTCAATTAGACTAATGTTTCAAACATATTTAGACAAAATAAAACAACTACAAATAAGAATAATTAAAAAAAAATAAGCAGTAAGCACCAGACTGACGAACTAATTAAAATGTGTAAAATCTTACTATTAAAAAAAACTACAAACTAACACTGGAAGAATACGAAAGACAGATTTAAAACACAAATACAACAAAGATATACAACACGATAACTAACGAATAAAAAACTATATTTTTTTTACGGAGAACGAACTAAACAGTATAATAATAGGCATGATGACAGATTTTGAAATAACCTTCTATGAATAATGTAGATACACGTCTACTATTACCGAAAATAACATTATTTCAGTTATAAGCTTAGTTTTTACGCAAATGATTGCATTTTCATTCACCTATTTTTAATTTCGCGCAAAAACGCCCGCAGGCGTCATGGCGTCTACGTGACGTCAAGCCTAAGTAAACATTGCATTGTGTCTTATGACAACAGTTTAAAGACACGGTGATGATTACTTAGGCATGACGTCATTTTCTCTGAATGGCGTTTCAGTTAAAATGACCAAATGCAAAATTTTATACTTTTATTTTATTGAAAATCTTATTAATCTCAATGTGTATATAAAACTGGATCATTTTTTAGAGTCCTTTCAAAATATTTTCCTCTCTAAAATCACTTATTTAACACACTACCGAATAGACTAAAATTTAACAATAAAAAAAACAAAATTGAGCGAGTACTGGAAGATTTTGAAAGGAACATATTTGAGGCGTATCTTTGAGTAGATTTAATAAAATTAATTTCAATGCATACCGTATAACAATGAGCTATTTAAATTGTTTTAACATTGTGTAAAGAGAAAGCATCTCAAGGTATGTTGAAACATCGTAGGAAGACTTCGTAGGTCATGTTGAGAGGATGACCAAACAACTATCGTCGGAGTTTCTGTCTTAGTCGATTGGCAGTTTTTGAAAATCTCATTTGTTGAGTATAACAGATTTATGAATGGTTTATAAATTAAAATATATGATTAAAATGTTCCTCAGCTTGGAAATTTTCAACATTCCATTTTGCAAGCTATCGCTTCACCGCTCTCGTAAAAGCTATTACTATTATTATTAATCGCCATCAAATAAACCACGAATCCACGGGAAACATGAAATAGTTCCATCCCGCCGTAATGTATTTTCCCGTTAAAATTCCGACGCGGGACGCCATTGTTGAAATAACGCAGCCTTAAAATAACGCAGGCTTTATCTTTTTTGTAAACGACGCCGACGCTTTTTGCGGCTACAATAAAGGCTGCGTGGTGAAGGTCCCGCGGCAGACAGGTACCGGATATAAATTGCGGCCACAATTCGAGGGATGTGTTCTGAAACACTAACATAGTGAAGGGGACGATTTTTAATACCTGCCTGCCTTCGCGGCTCAACGCCTTTAAACGCTTAAAGTCAAAAACCTCACCAATTCCGCATATTTTAGTTTTCAAAATATTCATATCAACTCGGTATGTAAAAGTTTTGTTTTTTCCTCTTCAAAAAAATAAAAAATTAGAGATATGGAGCTGTAGTTTTTTGCAGAAAAAGAAAATGCAATGTGAACTTTTATTTTTTACTGCAAAATTATTATTTTTTAATTGTATTTGGAATTGGTTGTTAGTAGTACCACAATATGAAAAAAAAAACATAATAAAGGACCACAATAGAATTTTGTCAATTTACCATGGACCAGTTATAATGGTTATCCCGATAATACTAATTTCGAATGTCCATCCGTAAAAACTTGTTTATCTGGAACTCGTTCCTAAATATTATTTATTTATTTGTGTTAGTCTTTATTTGTTCTGAATATTTTTTTTTTATAAAATCATTATTTATTTTTAATTACCATAAACAGTGTATTATGTAATAGTATTATATTCAAAGTGTTCATAAAATATTAATAATTTGTATTCTAATGTCATTCTAGGACCTTCTATTAGGGTCATTTATAACCTGTTGCCGGTCTTTTTGTTAAAAACATAAATAAAATAACATATTATAGCACGCGTTTCATTTTATTTAAAAAAAATGACACTTGCTATCCGTTATTATAACTATCGTCAAAAATGCACTATTAGGGCCATTGCCATTGCTTTTTTTTTAATTTCGAGGTTTTGTTATATTTGTTTTCAGTTCAGAAGAAGTTGAGAGTTTTTCGGATCTGAAAGTTTATTATTTTAATTTTAGAATAAATATTCTTACGAGCCAATACATATTCGAGTAGGTACCCACGTAAATATTTAAATAACAATTTTTTCAGTTTTTTTTCGCCAATGGAATTATTGATAGTTAAGATTATAAATTTACCAATATTACCATCTTCTATCAATTTATCAGTGCAGAATCAAATAACCCCTAGAAGCAGTACAGATATACAATATTGGTGGTTTTAAAACTAATTTTTAAATTGATTAGACCTTCACTTCAGGAGAAATTTCTATAGGCAACAGAATAAAAGAAAGCCATGTAATTGCGAGCAAACAAAAATGAAGCCAATTCGCGCCAAGCCCTGCGGCTCGGGGAAAGTAGTAGTTACGAGAGAGAAAGTATTATGTATTTTAAAATATGCAGACTAATTGCGCTGCGCGAGATGTCGCTTTTAATGTCGCGAGTACGTGATCCTGAAACATGAAAAAATATATTTGCATAATAAAAGGCAGAGAGGAAAACTGAAAGATGATCATCCCCATTATTTTCTGCGCGATTAAAACGGCTAGACACGATATTTGTGCAGACTTCTGCATTTTGTTTTTGAACTCTGACTTACAATTTTGTAAAACCAATTCTATTTTGTATTCATTGCATATAAAATCGATTTCGCTTAATTGGACTTGGACATTTTGCTGCCACAATTAACCGAAGCAAGTGAAAAATTAAAAAAAAATATATATCGTGATACGGGTTGACAAACAATTGCACAGAAATTTAGCTTAGTTTTATAATAATAAGAATATTGAAGAGACATGTATTCCGTGTCAGCATCCATATTTTTATTTTTAAATAGAGGATAGGAAGAAGTACACAATAAGATTATCAGCTAGCATCATGGAGCTTGGAGCAGTTGTGAAGTTGACCTAATTGGTCTATGGCAACAGCAAAGTATGAATTAGTATCAATTCTGTAAGAGCGGCTTCCGTATCGGTGAAATCTTACATACATATAATATAATTTCATCAAACAGACAAAATCTGCTTTCAATCCTAACATGAAAAACTGCGGTTATCGTGACAAATATAGAAAATTATTTTCGGTGGTTTTTTAAACAAATCAAGATAAATTAACTAATTGACTAACCATCACATCGTTTCTTTGCGAGGAAAGGTAGACAGGATAGAGCACCACACTCTTCTGTTCTGACACACAATCTCGTTACATATGTTACGTTATATACATACAATGAAGGGGACCCACCACATACCCTGAGCCGTTTTATGCGCAAAAGCGTCCATATCGGCCCAGCACTTTCGCCGCCTGGTTGGCATTATTTTATGCTAAAGCGACCTTCTCGCTCCGCCTTCATCAATACAACACGCAGAGATGAAAACCGAGCGAGTTGGTCGCACAAAACCTTCATTGTCCCGCGCATACATACAACTTCGCATGCGAGATTTACTATTGTTAAGGCTTCTAAGAGGACCAGTAGCCGGTTAACCTGGTCATGCCAGGTCTTCAGCAACCGCCCTCTCTTTCTGACGCCATCGAAACTTGCGTAACATTTTTCTCACTATTATTTTCTCATTTACTTGCTTAACACGCCCAAATTATGCAACCCTTTTTTAATTCATTTATAGTAAATTTAAAGGTTTCTGGAGCATTTCATAAGTTGCACATTCTTTCCCAATTTGTTATTTTTTTTTACTCTATCGTTAAAGTAAATGAATGCAAATTATTAGTTCCTGTCTTTATTGATGTATTGATTCGTGTTTGGGATTATGTTTGAGAAATGCATATTATAGATTGTTTTTTACAATAAACATTTACTTCATGAAAATGTATATTTTTTAAAATTCTCACGAATTCAGTGCTCCCTTATTTCGTCAGATTTAAGTGAAAATGAAAAAAACATTTAATGTGTGTTTGCTCTTAAATAACTGTCCGTCCCGTACGAGAATTCCGAGTTTATGTGAAATAGTGTTGCCATAAAACATTAAAATGTTTACTCGGCAGTATGTGCTACATAAAAATAAAGTGAAATAAACGGTTGCCGGTAGAAAGGGAGAGACGCGCGCTCGGAGCGCGGGGCCTAGTAAGCGCCTGCCGGGCGTGGGATGAGCAAAACGTGCAACACCAGAGTACAGTAACTTGCTTGGGGGTAGGCGTTATTTGATGCCTCAGCTGGCTTCCGAAATAAAGTACATACATGATTCGGGTAAAATCTTTTTTATATCTCCTCTTCTCCTAAAAGAAATCTAGTTTTATTAGTCTAAGATAATATTTGATATTGAATTTAAAATTGCTAGATAATGCGTTTAAGTAAGATCAATTTATATGAAATAGTCTACTTTGACTTCATTTTTACTTGGGAATTATGGCCAATTCCTACTAAATAACTATTTGCTTTGTCGAGGTAATGTATCATTCCATGTCACAAAATACAGATCGGATGCAATGATTAAGTAAGTGCAACTTATAAAAGAATCGAGCCATCATGCCGATGTATTTTTTAAATCAATCTGATAATGAATTGTCAACTTCTAAAATAATAAACTTGTAAAATAATTAACAAGAAAACACTTAGGTAATATAAAACAATATTTTGTTCTATTTCTAATTCAATCATTAAAATCATGCCAAAATTTATTCAACCTGCTTTCTATACGTATATCAATAAAACATTAAAAAATATTTATATAATAATAAGGAAAACGACAATATTTTATTAAGTAGGGATTTTTAAATTAATAATTGTTATCATTTTTATATAGGTACAACTTGAAGAAGTTTTGATAAAAGAATTTCGGAGCACTCTAAAAGCAAAAACTTTTCAGAATTTCCTAATTATTTTTGGGAAACATATCATTCTTTTGAAACTAATAAGGGTTTAGAAATTTAACATACAATAACACACGATTACAGTTAGATAAATAAGAAATTTTTGAAATTACGTAATGTATCAACAAAAAATTAAATATAGTTACATTTAAAAATTGATTTCACATTTATATCCTATTTTTTATTCCACTCGCATATACCTATTTATTTTGTTTTGTGAATGTGTGTACTTCCAATTTTAATTTTAAATATATGTTGAATTTTGGTGAAGGGACCATTGCACCCGAAACATGTTGATTATTAAATAAATAGTGGATTAATATAAAGTGTTTTTTTATTATTAATATTGTAATATGATGGTGAGCCTCGTAACCCACTGGCCTCTCATACCGACAATACCGGGTTCGATTCCCGGTGAGATCACAATAAATCTATGCGCCAATACCTGTGCCTGATGTATCAAGCCTGGATGTTTTGTGATGTGTCCTGCTTCTATAATTGGGCTTTTTGGCCTGTTGAAGCATAAATACAATAAAAAAAAAAAAAAAAAAAAAAACCTACTTAATACAATCGAATTCTCTCGAACCTACCGTAACATTCTGGGACGCACAATGGAAACGTCTAAAAAAAGTCTCTGGAAAGTTCCATAAGAGTCTTGGAAGATCTAGAAGGTAGTGTTGTCTATTAATACAAGGGAGTCTTGCGACGAAGGGTCAGTAATTCGTGACGATAACGTGTGCGACTTTCTAGTAATAGAACCGTAGCCCAAACCAGTTTGGTTAGTCTTTCGTGACGGTTAACACACGTGATATTAGCGACAGAGCGAGGGCTGTGTGACCAGCGTTAATGATACTAGCGATAATAAATAAAGGAATTATCTACCAAAGACGAAAAGCCTTTCTGGAAATTCTGGAAAAATGTAGCGACCATAAAATTAAGAACGGTGGTACCTCGATTTAACTCACGTCCAGTGACTTTTTGGTGCATAAATTTAATGTTTTTCATTTGCCTCACAGCATGAAGAGTGAATTAATCCATGTCATTCTTGAAAAAAATCTTACCATGTTTATTGTGCTTACGAATTTCAAGAAATTTGAAAAACATTTAATTGGCTTAGCATTTCCTTAAAGAAACTTGGCGAAGCGGTTATTGTTGCCTTACTTTGATGCACTCGCGAAGTTCCCAGCAGTCGCAAACTTGACTCCGTAACTATTTTGTCAAAGGGCACGAAGTCTAAACGTACCCCGGCAGTGAATTTGTCATGCAAAGACGACTGCAGCGAAACTTCCCCTAGATTTCCGGGGTTCTGTTTTTCTGAACGACATCGGAAACTTTACGTTCGTTCCTGAAATATTAAAGGAATATCGGTGCTCCATACTTTTGGTAAAAAACTAATACATAAAAAACAAGTTTTTATTTTTCTCCCTTTCTTTGTAAATTAAGTTTACCATCACGCAATAATTGATTGACTGAAAATGAAACATGTCTAGACAAATATCTACATCAAAAATCTCTAAAAATATTATTTGATTTCTTCCCAAAAAAACCGAAGTGTGCTGTCATCTATGAATCAATTGTAATAAATTTTAGAAATCGTAGTGAGGTACCTATTATACCTACCGATGGAGTAATTCAAATTTTAAATATTCCGTGACGCTATCGGACCGCCGGCGCCGTTGGTAGTAATCAAACTTTTGTAATGATTCCAATTTGAAAAAACCATTATAATTTCTAAAAATCCAAAATTATACAATAATAATAATTATTTTTTAACAAAAATTTAATAGATCTTTTTGATAATCGCCACGAGTCTGCTTGCAAAGCTTCAGCTCGATTGGATCACGGGAAAAGGGTTAAAAATCGATCCAAAGTTTTTTCGTCAAGAAAACAAGCAAGCAGGCGCCACGAGTTAATTAAAAGAAAGGAAGTAAAAATTCAATTACTTTCGGGAAGCCGTTCGTAACGTAATTTTTTTTTATATTTTCATGTTAAACCGGGATTTTGACGTTTCTTACATAAATTGGTATTGCACGGTTTTCAATACCAATAAAAAAATAGCCATGAGTAGGCTGAATATATTGTCAGCGAAATAAGTGTTTCATTTTTCTAAATTTAATTACAAGACACCAACTTGATTCTAGTCGCTTTTATATAATTTGCACTAATTGTCAATATCGAGAGATTTCTACTTGTCTGTAGGACACTTTTACAGAATATTCCCACTTACTCTCTATCCAACGCCCGATAGGTACTACCGCAATCTATTTTCGCTGGTCGCTTATAATTCGCACTAGTCGCCGTAAACTTCTAGAAGAAACTGCTAAATTGTCGATAAACTGTGCAATGCTTTCGTCCTGTTTATATATCGTTTCGGGTTTCCAGACGTTTCGAGATTTTCCACCGTTTATTCTAGAACCTTTTGGTTATTTCAATTTCCTGTAAAACATCTTGTGATCATGTGAAATTCTTTATATTTCTACAGTCTCGTGACAATGCGATGTCGCGTCAATATTCTTACCGTTCTCAAACTAGCTTAAGCGCCTGTGTTATGATATAGTAATAACTTGGGGTTTTCACGAAACGGTGGTATTGTGGATGATGCGTGGCTTGGCGGAAAGGGGGGGGGGGGTCGCGATAGTGTATGAGATGGATAAGAGAGGGATTTATCAGCAATTATTATATTATAATAAATTTTTATCGTAATTTTTATTTATTTACAAAGACATTTTATTGAGACTCGCAATTTTAAAATATCTTATTTAATTTTACAGTTACTTCGTGATGCAACATTTTAATTTAAAATATGATTTTTATTTAAACTTTGTGCTACATTTAAGTACGAGTTATTAATTATTTCTAAAGTTTTATTTTTAATATGCGTGTTTCAAGAAGTTAAATTTTTTAGGACTACAATGGTAATATTCCCGTTGAAATCACACGTTATGTACTCATCGTTACACACACGTTAATTAATTTTATCACTAATATAATTTCGTGTCTCTCTCTAAATGTCAACTAACACCAGCCTTTATTTTATCGAAAAACATACACATTGTGGTGTCATATTAATTTAAATAAAATTAAAATTACTTTGTTTTTACCACTTTAATATATAAAATATCAATATGAACAATTTTCTCATCTTCTAGAAAAACTAACCCATAAAAACCAAGTTTTTATTATACTCCCTTTCTAGTGGAAACAGGTTTGGCGCTTAACCTACGTATTGGGCTCGAGTCTGGCGACGCTACGAAAGCGAGTAATAAAAAGATTCTAAAAATCCAAAATTATATTATAATTATTTATTTTTTTAAACGAAAATTTGTTAGATCATTTTTATCATCGCCATGAGTCTGCTTGCAATGTTTCAGCTCGATTGGATCGCGGGAAAAGGGTTAAAAATCGATCCAAAGTTTTTTCGTCAGACAAGCAAGCAAGCAGACGTTACGACTTAAAACTTATGTATTAGTTAGTAGTATATTAGTCTACTATTTGTCTGATATTTTATATACTTAAGTGGTGAAAACAAAGTAATTTTGATTTTATGCAATTAATTTAAAAAAATATATTTAATATATCCTGCTAACTGTTTTAATAATCTATTGTGATAAAAGAATATACTACATACATGCAAAATAAAATACTTTTCCCGTATACACAAGCTACACATTTTGAATAGGGCACCAATTATGTCGTTGAATAAACAAAATTCTTCACAAAGTTCACAAAACCATAAATTAGCTTTTCAAACAATTCGCATGAAAAGAAGTAAACAAGGTGCAAAGAAAAAGTTCGGTCGTTTCTTTTATACACATTGAGAAACTTATTTCAAATACATATCTGTCGTAAGGAAGCGAAAGTGTTTTCGATTCAAAGTTTATTTTTGGATCTTTTCACGGACGCAACCCTACTCCTCCTGGTACGGCAACTGAGAAACTTCCACGTTTAAGGGTTAACCAGGTAATATGAATGAATGCTTGTTTATTCAACCATTGAAAAACTACTTTTCTCTATTTTTAAAGAATCGATATTATTGATCTATTTTTATTTTGAAGGATTTCGCATTTTATTTGTGTCGCTGTGACAATTCACAATATAAACTTTATGTGTTTATGTGTTTGTTGTGGTCGTCGATACTGAGATACATTCACCACATTCATCTGCAGCATTCCTTTTGATTTTCAGAAGACGGTTCATCTAGTTCAGCGTTTCCCAGCCTTTTTTGGCTCGCGTACCACTTGGTAGTACATCACGCTTAATTTTGCCACAAATGTGTGTAAAAATGGTTGTATTTCGAGAAATTTGTTATTCTATTTGCATTATAAATCTTATAGGATGACTATATTTCCCAGAACTCAATTTATTTTTGCTTAAAAAAAAACAAAAGGTTTTATTTTTCTGATAAAAATTGAACTTTACATATCAAAATGTTTTTTTTTAAAGGTGCCAGTTTTTAAAACCAGGAAGTATTTTTTTAACAAATAATTTTTATTAAAAAAAAATTACATAAACTTATATTAAATTATTGGTATTAAAAAAGTAAATGCGCCGCAGGCAATTTTTCCCAAAAATTACCTATATTAATAGAAAATATATGTATATAAAATTAATTAAACACGGAAAATGTAAAAATTCTTCTGATGAAAACGAATCAATTTACACTTTCATATTCACAAATTTACAGCAGCGCCGCAGGAGAAATTTTTGTTTTAAATATAATAATATTGATGAAATTGTATTTCAAAATATTTTAAATAATATTTTTGACTGATTTTTTTTTTACTTTTTATGTCCGCCATTATTGATTATTTTTCGCGTACTACCAACTATTCACTCGCGTACTACCGGTGGTACGCGAACCACAGGTTGGGAACCTGTGATATAGTTAAAAGACGGATTTCTTTATCTCTGCTTCGATTCAATTAGTACAACTAGCCTTTTCATTGTATCCATTTCTTCATAATTAAAAATAGGTGTATTCAAGGGTACACATCGGTGGGAGATGAAATGAAACCCTTAAAATTAATTAAACTTTTATTATTCACAAGTCACTGAAACACTTTATAACGCCGTTTCACTTTATCATACTGAATTGCTACTACAACATTCGTGGGTTTTGATTTATAAAACAAAGAATATGCATAGCGGAATATAAATAAATCATTTGGAGGAAATAGGAAGCGATATTAAATTAAGAAACGAGGGCTGGTCTTCTGATTATTAAAAAAACACGCTTTCCTTTAAATTTACAAGAAATGGAGTTCTTTATATTTTTTAACAAATTATTGTACGAGGAATCTGAGGCACGTTTGCCGTCCTTCTTTCTCATCTGGCCGCGGCTCGAAGGTCCCGCGGCAGGTAAACCGGAAGGATGTAGATTTATGGGGTGTATTTTCTCCCGATTCTCAGTTTATTTTGTTTTTTTTGTTTTATGGCGGTGGTTTTTCATTCATTCACTAATACAAATTGAATTTGGATACATTTGTGAATACGCGTGCGGAATCTTGTACGACGGAAATTTATATGCCACGACAAAACAGTGGAAATTTATAAGCCCATTATTGTGTTATGTGTGCCCAGGTTTTTTTTTAAGTATTCTTTAATAAATACACATACCTACAATAGTTTATCCTGTATATCAGCGTTTCCCAACCTTTTTTGACTCGCGTACCACTTGGTACACCACGCTTAATTTTACCACTTCGTAAAAGTGATTGTGTTTCGAGAAATTTGTTATTCTATTTGCGTTATAAATTTTATAGGGTGACTATATTTCCCAGAACTCAATTTATTTAAGTTTAAAAAAAATACCAAAGGTTTTATTTTTTCTAATAAAATAAGACATTTGTCTTTAAATATCACAATGTTTTTTTTAATATAAAATGTGCCGAAGCTCATTTCTTGTCGAAATTCAAAACCAGATTTTTATTAAAAAATCTTACCTAGAATTTAATTTAGTTATGTGTATTAAAAAAATGCGCCGCAGGCAATTTTTTCCCAATAATTACTCATATTAATAGAAAATATATGTATATAAAATTAAATAAACACGGTTAATGTAAAAATTCTTCCGATGAAAAATGTAATTTTTCTTTTAAATATAATAATATTAATAAAATCGTATTTAAAAATATTTTTACTACCGAATTTTAATAGTTTAAATGATTTTTTTTACCTTTTATGTTCGCCATTACTGATTATTTTTCACGTACCACTAGCTATCCACTCGCGTACCACCGGTGGTACGCGTACCGAAGGTTGGGAACCGCTGCTAGTAATTTACTTAGGGGCTTTTTACTTTACCATACAATTAAGGGTAGTTAAAAGCGTACATAATTATATTTGAATACAATTATATTTGAGAACATAATTATATTTGAATACTCGTCAAGATCAATTATAGAGCGAATACTCTGTAATAATAAACACACCATTGCAAATGTGTTTGATGTCGTAGGTTCTTCGCAAATTTTTTTTGAAATAAAGAGTATATAAATAAAAATGTGAGGCTGCAATTTTGGAAAAAAGTTCTATGAATTATTAACAAATTTATTAATCAATTGGGAAAGACAAACAGAAAAATCAAATTGACGGAAAAATATTTTAGCTGCTACCGGGATTCGAACCAACGGACCTCCACTCTATCCGGGAAAGGCGCGATATCCAATTTACCAAGCTGCCGTGGCGAAATTGGATAATGCGCCATTCTCGGTACGCTCATCATTGACATTATTTTATTTTTTATTTTTTTATTATTAAGAATACATATCATGGTACAAAATTTCTTGAATACAATGATCATTCATACAATAAGATTGTATTACTCTCCATAAAAGAGCTAACGCTCGCGGTTATGGGAGGAGTTAATCACATCATATTATTTTATGAATATTACAATTTTTATAACAAAAGTATTATCAAAGAAAATAGAAATTAACACGGAAATAATCATTTTTCATATCACTTTGATCATCTGATATCTTTAAGCATTGCGCTATTCAATTTTTTAGGTTCTCTATGTTGCCATTCGGTATAACGTATTTTATTTGTTTCCATAAAAATGTGTAGATGTAACATAAGAAACTAACACCCGTAAAATAATAACAACGGGCATGAAAAATAATTCGCTTGTTTATATTAGAGAAAATAAGTGTTTTGTTTTTGTATTTCGTAAATTTTCGTTTTTGTGAACATTTTATGGATCTTTACGGGACAGCACAAAACTCCGCCATTTTATAATTTTCAAAATAATTTGTTCATAAAATATGACAACCAATATATGCTGTAAACTGTGAAAGTAAAAATAATTTGGTATAAAATAGTTACTTCAATAAAAAAATTGAATTTCAATGTATTTCAGATGCCCCTAGGTGGTGTAATCCGTACAGATGTCTCACAAAGACGAAGCTATTTATATAGAAAAGTAGGTATGGAAGTCTTTGGGGTTTTGTAGGACTTACGAATTATCACATGGCTGGCTTAGGTAATCACTTTTTACAATGTGACGTTCACCAATTCCACCCATAATTGACCACCACATATACAAAATTTTGGAAGTTGTATGTATGTTAATTATATCTAGAACTCATTCCTGTACGACTTGGCTAACGCCATATGTGAGTGAAATGACTTTTATACCAACTTCCCCATATAAATAGCTTCGCTTCTGTGAGACATACAAAATATATCTCGAGTAATGATGATACCTCTGGGGATAAAATCCAGTATTGTTGTGGTCTTGGAAAATTAGAATGTACGCAAAATATTCTGAACAGGTATGTGGCGTAATGTTTTCTTAGGATTGTGGCTTTGGAAGACGAATGAAACATTAAAAAAATTTAAAACTTTAATTTAATACTGGAATGGACACGAATTTAATCGGAGCACTGTTCTTTAATTCACTCTAAATGTTTCTAGAATCTTCGCTGTACTTTTTATCTAATTTCGTAATTCGCACTAAATATCACTTCCTGAATAACTTATCGTTACTTAAATCGCTCATGTTCGCACTAGAAAACTTCTCGCTTGTCGGTACTTTCTTGATTTACTATCGCTGGAATAACAAACGCGCGCTGGCCACACTGCTTTGTCTGTGGACTGTCACGCTGTCACAACAACGCAAAAACTGTGTGGTAAAAAATAAGTGATATCGTTTTCTTGATGCTTCCAGAGTTTACGAGAATAGCCCAGTCGATTCCAGATTCATGTGGACCATCCTAGAACCTTCTAGTATATTCCAATTTAAGTGTAAAAAGTGAAGAATGCTGTAAAAATATATTGCTTGACCAACGTAACTTGGTGTGCGGCGACTTTGACTTTATAGTGGTCGTATTCTGTGACGTGTAATTCTTTCTGATTCTACCTTATGATGATCATATAATTACCAATCGTAAAACAATGATGAAAATGTGGTGTCCCAATTATAATAATTTCATTTTCTGTCTGTCCACGTAACTTCATGTAACGTGAGTAACTTTTTTATAATAACATTTTTTTCGAAAAATTATTTTTTCCGAAAATACTTTTTTTTGTAAAAAAATTTTTTTTATCGAAATTAATTTTTTTCGAATTTTTTTTTTGGTAGTGAAAGTGCCGTCATTTTTGACAGGTTACAACTAGTAATATACTGAACCTCTTGACAAAATATGGTTTAAGTTATAGACACCGTGGTTATGTAATTTGTTTTTGAACATTAACTAACATTAACAATTAAATTTCTATTGATAAACCTCGTTAGCTGAAGATATACGTGTGCGTTGGTAAGTACAACGTGTAGAGTACTTCTGTTTAGATCCCAGGAGAAGCAGCAGTGTGCTGACTGGGAATCTGCAGATATCTATTGCGGGTACCCTGGCCGCAGACTAATTACGGGCTCCTCGCTCGGGTACCTCCCAACATTCATTTCCTGCCATTGTTGGAGGACCAGCCCACGGAGAGTACCTACCTACCGTCCTGCGCGGCGATTTAGTACGCCGTGTATATTTTATCGATACACACAGATCGGGCGCGTCTACCTACCTGCTAACGAGGCGTATTGTCTGCGAAAGTATATGCGACCAAAGAACTTGCTGCAAATGACTGCTGTATAGTTCAGAATATTTTGGGTTTGTTCAAAACTTTCAGAACAGTGCTGGATGAATTTCATTACACAAAAAAGTATATTGCTTCCAAAATTCCGCAATCAATTGTAGATTTTAAATTAATTGTAGATTTTTCTCATTTGCGACATCTGTGGGGATTTAGGGGAATGAAAATGGCTTTGTACAGGCCGCATGGAAAGGCGGTTACAACTCATATGTGAAAGCTTGCCACACAATTTGAACATATATACAACTTTCAAAAAATTAGTAAGCATGGTATATTCTATCATGGGTGGAAATGGCGAATGTTACATTGTGTAAAGTGATCACTTAAGCCAACCATAAGATAGGTCATAAGTCCTATGTACACCCAAATGACTTCTATACCTACTTTCCCATAAGAAATACAGTTTCGTCTCTGTGAGATATCTATAATATACATTAATTGCTGTATAGTTGACTGCGATTTAAAATTGACATTCACGAAACCCCAATCATAATAATTTCGTTGACTGTCCGTCCGTCCGTCTGAACAGCGGCGTAACTTCGTGTAACGTTCGTAACTTTTTAACAGTATTTTTTTTTTGTAATTTTTTAATACTGTTTTTTTTGTACATTTTGATATTTTTTTACGATTTGAAAAAAAAAACTTATTCCTTAGGAACCAACATGTAAAAATAGCGTTATTTTTGATGGGTTACAGTTAGTACGAGTTGATTATGATCATGAAAAATTCAGTGAAATGCAGTGTCATGTAGGAATAAAGTAAAATAGGCACAAAATGTTTTAAATTTTTAAGAAATTCAAAGTTCCCAAATGTTGTCAAGAGATTAATGAAGAGATTGTGACGAAAACTAAGAGGAATCACGTAATTACTGTCACTTGCCAGCCTCTTCATTTCTTGGTAGGTGCTACAGCGCACGTCTCCGATAATCTGGTCTATGTAGCTTAATCTCGGGCGGCCTCTACAATTGTTGGCTTCAACATTTCGCTCGATGATGGTAAAAAGCATGTACCCTACACGTATAAAAATGATGTTAAATTTTTTCATGTTTTTTATATAAAAAAAATACATAACACTTCTGTCTTGATTGATTTCTTGTGGAAAAATCTTGGATGTGAAAATTAACACATTTTCCGTCATCCAATCGAGCTGAAATTTTGCACATCGACTATAGCACAAAAGCTGGTTTTTATTCTGTAAAATTATTTTGTTTCTTGTGAATTAAAAAAGTGGAAAATTATAATAGTGACTTCGGAAAGGATATCTACTACCTACTTCTCACGTCAAAGGTTCCGGGTTTAATCCGGTGAGGTCACAATTAATCTATGTGATTTACTCATTAAAAAAGTGAAAAATTATAAAAGTGATTTCAGAAAGGATACCTACTACCTACTTCTCAAATTAAGGGTTTTGGGTTTAATCCGGTGAGGTCACAATTAATCTATGTGATTTACTCAAGTTTGGGTGTTTTGTGATGTGTTTCGCTTCTGTAATTGAGACTCTTGTCCTATTGAAGCGTAAAAAAATTTATCTATCAATTAAATCTAAAAGGAAATTGAATCTAAAAGGATATCGATGACAAGGGATTTATAATGAAAACTATGTTATTATTGTTTAATATTTTTGTCATTAAATTTAAAGTAATTTTTACTTTCTTATCAGGAATGTGTTTCTTAACTGTATTCTACGTAATACGCCTACGTTTATATTTGAGATAAACGGGCTTAACTAGCTTATTAGGTAAATGGTTAAGACCATTATATCCAACGGTTTGTGGTTCGAGTTTCATTAAAAGTAACCAGCAAGTTTTATTTTCATAACATAACAACATATCCCATCTCGTTGTGCTACACAAGATTCTCAGCGGAGCTATTGATTCTCTCTCTCTATCTGATATAAATTTGCATTTTAAACCCCGTATAAGAAACCCGGATTTCTTCAGAATAAGTCAGCACACTAATAATGTCTGTTACTTTTCTCCCATTACAAGGTTGTGTCGCACATATAATTTGTATTGTGCTGACCCTAACATTGATGCTGATATTCTTGCAGACACCTTATCTTCGTTCAAAAACTCACTCATACACAACACCCATTTTCTAAACGACAACACGAACCTATAGATCCATTAAATCAATCATTCATTAAATACTAATCGCACTATACTCAAACACAAAATATATAATATTATATAATTAATTGCAAAAATACATGTTACTAGAGCGTGCGGAAGACACTTGTAATTGGGATAATGGGCATAGTCTTCACTATAATGTTTATTATCTGAGTATCATGTACCTATTATCCTGTTAGTGTCTCTAATAAATAAAAAAAAATAACAAGAAAATTATAAGTTTTAGTTTGAAAGTATTGATGTGACACACATTCCGTTGTGTATCTTTATCAATTTTAAAAAGATAGTGAACGTAAAATAAAAAAATAAAATAAATATAACTTTATTCCAGAATGTGGGGAGGTTCGTGCAATCCCACACATTCCATATAAAAGAAAATACACACATTAAAAATATTATATAAAACAAAAGAGAAATAGGAAAATCATATAAAATAGAAGAGAAGTATTATAAGTATTATAAGTATTAAAAGTATTAAAAGAAATATATGGTAAAATATCGGCTTTAGCGAGCGATGGCAAGTCAATTATGCGGGGCCAGTATCTTTCTCCAGTGTGCATCGATGCTGGATGCTGGAGTAAGGCGGGCTTCCAGGATAAGGATATTTCCGGAGCTGTATATCCTTTCCCTCATCCCTGCCACCCTGGATCTTATGAGGGCTGCAAAGTTGGGAACACGCCCCTCAGTGAACATACCGGAAGCGCTGCAATATCTGGGAAGGCCAAACATCATACGAAAGGCGTTGTTATATTGTATGCGAAGTCTTTCTATGCTGCTCTTTTTATAATTTGTCCAGAGTTCACATGTATATAATGTTGCACAGAAGGCAAGGAAGAGCGTTCTTTTTACAGCGGTGCTACAAAGACGAAACCTTCTACACAGCATATTCGCTTTCACACTGAGAGCTCGTCTTTGCCTGTCAATATCGTCGTCGTCCATTAGATTATTTGTAATTATGTGTCCTAGATATTTTGTTCTTTCGGTCACCTTCAGGACCACACCGTTCAGAGTAACTGGAGGAATACTTGTTGGGCCCTGACCATACTTTATAACTAACAGTGCTGTTTTATTAGGGTTATAGAGCATGTTTGTTTCTTCAGCAAACACTTCACAGACCTTTAGAAGAATGCGTAGTCCTCTTATAGACGGTGCCATCAGTACCATATCGTCAGCATAACTGATGTTGTTAAGACACTGTCCTCCGATGTGACAGCCTACCCCCGCCTGTAAAAGCCTATAACAATGAAATATTGTACTAAGCACAATGTTGGTATAAATTGGTCACGTTTAAATACGTAAATTTATGCATAACATGCAACACACAGTAAAAGTGTTCCTACAACAGGTTGCCGAATTGAAATTGCCGCCATTTCTCTAGCGGTGCCTTTTGGAAGCTGACGTTGACAGTTGACAGCTGTCATGTAGACAGTGGGGCATTATAAAATGAAGCGAAATGAAGTGAAATGACTGTTACTTATTGTAGGAGCATGTTATGCAAGTAGTGGGTCTATTGTGGGTACTGAATATTGCTTGAAATTTTAGGTCGCCATTTGGCACACGCTAAGCGGACAATCCGGAGTTTAATGGCAATATTGAAATTGACTGGAATTGGGAAAATGAGTCTGTTAGTGATACACGAACATCATATTTTAGAAAAAAATGGAGGAGCGTGTACTCATGTACGCGTGGTAGAAGTTATACTTCTTTGGCGAGCGACATTTTTTTGATTATTGATATTTATATATTGTTCAAAAATGTATGTTAATATGTTGATACGATGTTTCGGGAGATGATATATGTGATGGATACTGCTTTAAATCTAGAAATTCACTGCTAATGCATATTTCGGCGTTTTTTTAGGAAAATGTTGGTGTTTATTATCATTTATATCAGAGATGCACGCACACACACACAAATTAACAAAATTAAAAATCTAATCTAAATATAATAATTTCGTTGTCTGCCCGTAACTTGCTGTGTGACACGCAACCAGCGCGCAGATAAAGTTGCGAGGTCACGTAAAGGCCTTTATTAATTATTACTAGCTGTAACCCGTCAAAAATGACGGTAGTTTTACATGTCGGTTCCTATGGAATAAGTATGTTTTTATTTTGTTAAAAAAAAAGTAAAAAAAAATTCTTTGAAAAAAAAATAAAAAAGTTTAAACAATAATCCGAAAAAAATATTTTGAAAAAAATGGAATATAATATTAATATAAAATAGTTACGGACGTTACACGAAGTTACGGACAGACAGACAACGAAATTATTATAATTGGAATTATTTCCCGCGATTTTACGGTTGTACGGCTAGTATAAAAGTTTATATAAATAAAATATTTTTTAGAAAAAAACATCTTCGCTTACCGACGAATACTAATAAAAACAAAAATATGTTACAGACATTATTTTATTAATCAATTGTTAGAATTGTCCAGAAAAAAAAATGGCCACTGTTTTCCTGCACAGCCATCTGCATTTTTCTAAAATGCATTTTTGTGAATATTTTTACAAAGGTTTAAATGTAGAAGCTTAAAGCTGGCGGTAGAACTAACCGCACAGCTCCGCGAGCATTATTAATGTACCCCTCTTCGGGCAGGGGTCGCAAACAAAGGGAGGGGACAATTTCGGTCCATTTCCACCCGAACCACGTCGGGTACCAACTTGACGGTACGCATGTTTCGTTTATTAATTCATTTGTTTCGCATGCATGCTCTAAACGTAAATTCGGTCAGCGCTGGGAGCACAGCAAAATGAAACGTTTTTATGCTAAACACCTATTGGGCGCTTCGTGGATACGATTTTCAATAATAAATTTTTAGTATTAAACACTGTTCGCTAAACATACTCGACCATGAATAAAATTAGAAACACGTGGGCTAAAGTGACTCCACTATTCTCAACACACTCAGGCAGTCCAGATATTCTCAATATTTTGATTTTTTTTATAATATTAAAGACAACACATACTTTTTGTGAAGTTGCAATTTCAGAACAAAGTTCTGTGAATTTTTTAAACAAATTTATTAATAAAAAAGTAACCCATAAAAACCAAGTTTTTATTATACTCATTTTTCATTTACTAGTTGAAACATTTTTTTCGCTTAACCTACGCGTTGAGCTTCGGTCGGGCGACGCTACGTAAGGGAGTAATAAAAAAATTCTAAAAATACCAAATTATACAATAATCAGGTTGAAATATTTTCATACAACTTAATAAGTTGTATGAAAAAACCATTCAAAATTTGAAAAATCCTAAAATTTATTAATTTTTTTTATTTGATCGTCGCCACAAGTCTGCTTGCAAAGTTTCAGCTCGATTGGATCACGGGAAAGGGGTTTAAAATGGATCCAAAGTTTTTTTTGCCAGACAAGAAGACAAGCATACGCCACGAGTTAATATAAAGGGAGTAATTAGAAAAGACATACAGAAAAATCAAATCAATGAAAATATATTTTGGCTGCTACCGGAATTCGAACCACTGATCTCAAATGTATCCGGGAATGGCGCGTTACCAATTACACATAGCTGTCTCGTACATTGCCGTCAATTTATCGACCTTATATACAATCTCTTTTTTATTTATTGATTAATACATATACTATCCATTTTAGCAATCCACTTTTTGTAATGCGATAGACTCACATTACTTTGTGTATCTGCCGCTAGAGGATCCGTGATTGGAGATCCGTGGTTCGAATCCGGGCAGCAGCCAAAATATTTTTTCGTTGATTTGTTTTTTCTGTACGTCAACATGATATTAGCATAATACTGTCATGGAATGGCAAGCAAAAGGAGTTGCGCACTATCCGAATTCCTTGTCATATGTCTCAACACTATCGAATGGTAGACTATAATAATCTATGGTGATCTACAACATTCGGGAAACGTCGGGTTAAACCGAGAAGCAACAAGAACCTTCTCCTAAACACTAGAACAATCTATAAAGTACGAGAATACCAGCATTTAGATATAAATACGGAAGCACGCCACGGCGGGAGTTGAGTTGTCGTGTCTGACAGTTCGATTCGAAGTCGGCCGCGAGTCGCGTGACGACGCCCAGGATGGCCAGACGTGAATTGCGAAGCGACTGATATCGATCGAAGTACCTAATTAGCGAAATAATTGGATGGAATGTTAAGTACGTGTTACCCAGCGATAATAAGGTGTTCATTTACGAGTGATCCATTGCAAAATAGTGTAATTTAATGAATAGCGTTAAGTTTGATTCGTTTTAAGTGACTTTGGAAACTGAATAGTTAATTAATCATTAGTTAATAAATCGCTTATTAATTTCCACGTGACAGTACACTGCTAGTCTTTTAGAAGAAGTAAATTAAATAAAAATAGCAATAATAAGTACCACATGCGGTACGAACTTGTCATGCTGCAGTCCAGCTGCTAAAACATATATTCCACAATAAGTTATGTGTGAGAATATATGTAGTGCAGAGAGACTAATGCGAGCATTTGCGACGGGACAAGAAATAATATTCCTGGAGAGCGGACGCGCCTGCATTTGTTGAAAATGCTAGAAAAGTGCAGGAAAATGAGTGTTTGAGGGAAGGAAATGCGAACATAAAACAAGGCCTGTTGCCTCGGGCGGGTGGGGGTCCAAAGAGGTTCGCTCTTTGTAGGTGGCGAAGGGAGGCTTTTCGGAAGGCTCTCTGCAATGAAAGGACAGACGGACTTTTGCGTCTGGGGGAACTCAGAGTCTGGAATTTCACGGTCGCTAGTTTCCGATTTTAAGTTGGACATTGGAAACCCATTGAAATATTATACATCTGCAGACAAAACATGGATACTTATTTTTTATTTTGTACGTGAGCTCTGTTCGTTCTAAGAAAGGCGCCAAAGACTTAGGTACTTTAGAAAATTTGTGAAATATGAAATATATTAAATTAAAAATATAATTAACAATTTGTTTTCAACCACTTGAGATAATTTTTTAAACCAACCGGCTTCAAATACAATTGCATAACCTTCATTAAAGTGACAAAAAATTATATTAAATATTAAATTATTATCTATTTTAAGTATGAAAAATAATTAAAAATAATAATTCTTGTACCTGACTTATATTTAAAAATATATATATGTTGAAAGATGTGTAGAGTAACTATACAATAATGTTTACTCAGTGTATAAATTGGACATATTATTCTCCAAATCATTTGATTGATTGACTTTGACACTTTTTTAAAATTTATGTTTTTTTATGTTAATTCTTTATATGTTTTTATGTTCCTGTAAATTTATTAATTATTCTGCATCTCCTATATTCATGTACATAAGTGTAGATTTTTGCTTAAGTTTTGCTTGCTGGTAAAGTGAGCTAAACTCATTTTTTCTTGAATCTTCTCTTGACTAAAACTACATTTTTTATCCGAACTTCGAAATTCACTGCAAAAGATTAAACATACTACCAAATTAAAAACACTAAAAGAATACCACAGTGAATTGTAAAAAAGTTTTAATATTGTAGTTTTATAGAATATTATAAATTACGTGTTAAAATGTACATATAGATAATGCAATGATATCCTTGCGCTTAAACTGTATATATACAGTTTTGCAAGATGTAAAAAAAATAATCTTCGAGTACATCTGACTTTTGAAAAAACATAGGATATATATATATAAAACAAAAGAAGAAACATATATATATATATATAAAATTAGGCGCACCCTAATTTTTAATTAATTGATTTAATTGCTCTTCGATTGCTTTATATTATATTTAACCAATCTACGAATGAATTTTAATAAATTTAATTACTTTATAATTAGCTTTATATTATTTTTAATCAACTTACTAATAATGTATTTGCACTATTCAGTAGTCGGAGGAAAAAATGGCCTAGTGAATCAAAACATATTTATTATAACTATTTTTAGTGTTAAAAAATATAAACAATCTAAAAGCTTTAGTGATGGACAAAAAAAGCGTTAGAGAATAATACTTTTTTGTTATTCATTTTATACACCGCATCACTATTTATACCATATAGTAGCATTATATATTTAGTTTCATAGAGAAAAATATATTTTTATTAATGTTTATTACAAATAACATATGCGATATGGTAATGGATTCACTTATTAGTTTTAATTTTCATTCAACTGAAATACTTAAAAAAATCAAAATATATATTTTTTAAATCGAGTATTTTATAAAAAAAGCATAAGACAATGCTTCTATAGCTCATAGGTACAGTATAAAATTGTACAAGTTGAAGTAAGCCCCTTCTTTAGGTAAGGGGATTGGGACGCATCGGAAGTGTGTCACCCCCCTCCCATATTTTAAAGAAACATTTATAATGCCGTTAGTATTTATTCTTGCATAATTTAATCCCTTAGTAAATATAAAGCAGCAGACGTCGTTTTTTATTTTTTTTAAATTTACACAGTTCCAAACCAAGTCTAAATAAAGCGCGACTTATTTTACTAAGACTAAACTTTTTAAGAGTATTGAGTTTGACCTTTTCATAATTGTTTCATAATTTACAAGCTAATACGTTTACTCTTTTGTAACAAGCCAAACGAATTGGAACAAGCCGTGGAAGCGAGTTTCATAATTTCATTTCTATATGTTTTGGTGGTCAGCGGTTGAACCCAGCAAGATACATATACATACAAAAATATGAAACCCCTCGACAATATTTTGTTTCATTTCTTCTAATACGGAAAAGTAATCCCTAGCTTTTCTCTTCCCTTAACCGCACAGCTCCTCGGGGAAGCGGAGGGGGAGGGGAAACTTTACCGCCCCTGAATAAAGAATGGCGCAACCCACCTAAACTACCAGGAGTATCAAGAGAGCAGAATGGTACGGCAGATTGTTTTTCAATTTGTTCTGACCTCTCCCCCTGGGACGGACGTGTCGCGGTACAGGCAGTAAATTCTGTTAGGAAATGCACACGGAGGTCTTTGCACCTCCTCGTTTCTTATGTTTCCCGGGAGCGGCTCGGCTGCGACGGATCTCAAATCCCCCAAGAAATCTTTTGCAGGTGTCCTGGATACGGGGATTTCTTCTAAATTAATAGTTCGCGGAATACAATGAAATATAAAAATACTCGTTCACTGAATTCCGTTCGTTTCTTTATAAATAAAGTATTTTTTTATAAGAATTTTTTAAATGTAAAGAGTTGGAAGGAATCTCTTCAAATGCGCAGATAGGTATTTGAATTTTTAAATCTGTTTTTAATAAAAATAACAAATAATATAATATGTTGTTGTCTATGTTTGTCGATGATGTTCGTAAAAAAGCATGTTTTAAAAGAGGGTTTTTTAAATATAGGCTGTTGTATGGCTAGGGTGAGGGCAATTGTATCTACGTTTTGTGCAGGGTTCTAAAGAGTAACTAAGATTTTTTTTTATTTAGATTAGTCAATAGAATGCAGGATTGTATAGGGAACAGATAGGTAGAGAGATTTTATATGTACATAGATATTATATGTTGTATTTTGGAAGACTTAGGTTAAAATTTCTCCCGTGACAATATGTGTGTGTAGATATCAAATATTTATTGTTTGTTTAGGTTCAACTTATTATTAGGTATTTTTGCGAAGTCGAACGTTGATATAAAGTATGTTTCCAGTATTCCGTCCCTTTGTTTGATTATAAAAAATCCAGTAACCGTATTTCTGGAAACGTAATTTGTCTTAATGTTTTTATAGAGACTTGCGTGGAATTGCTAAAACAAATAAAAACCTACCAGAATTCCGAATCATATGCTTCGTTTCCCATCCCTTATATCTCCCCCTTCCAGCCCTTGGAATATTTGTTCCATTGATTAATGTATCTTTGATGTCCGGCCGTGGCGGACTGGGAGGCTTCGGCGGGCAGATATTTCCTCTTCTATCCCGACACCCCATTCGGGAACGTTTCACCCTTTTATTCCAGAGTTGATATTTATTTCCGCAAAAGTGATCGGATCCGTTGTACGAAAAGGTATTCAGTGTTCTATGACCGCGGTAGATTTTCATTAGATGAAACAGTAATAGCTGAATTGGTACCTAGCTCGCCCTTATCCTTTTTACCTTTTCTGTAATCACAGGTGTCAGTACTTAAGGAAATAGATTCAAACAGAAATATTGTGTTTATTTTTTTAAATAGAGTGCGTAAAATCGTGCCAATCAGTTTTCTTAGCGCCTTCAAATTAAGCTAAATGCTTATTATATGAAAAGGACTAAATTGCTGATATGAGCTATATAAAATAATGAAGTATATAGCTTTCATTCTAGGCACCGTAATCCTGGTTCTGAGCTTGTCTACATACCGTTATTACTGTGCTGGCACATTTTTAAAAGTACGTATTGTGTTTTTGAATAATTATTTCACATTTTATGTTCTTCGGCATTGCTTCAATCGTAGTTTTACTCTCTTATTTCAAAAACGGGATAATTTTTTTTATGAAATCTTTGACACTTTGATCCTGTTGAGGTCGAGTTTTTTGTGCGATTATATTTAGATTTTTTGAAACTAGATTGACGGACAATTATCCACACCTTTTTTTTTTGTTCGACAATAAATTGATATTTGACATAATATAAAATATTTAAAGGTTCAGGAAATTAAAAAGCAAATCGAAAATTATGTCCGTTCGCTTGCCCTACATTTTAATTAACATATTCAGGATTTCCCCGGAACAAACGGCCGATGTAACGACGACGTAACGCATTATCAAAAATTTATCGCAATTACATTATTTTCTATGTAAGTGTACAAAGGTATAGCTAGACCGCATTCAAAAGAATTTGCGCAAAGATATGTGTGTTGTTACGATGCAAAAAATGAACACAAAATAAGTTTTTCGAGTAAGTAAATAACCTTTTTTAAACTAAAAATGTATATTTATTTGGAATATCATATTGAGGCTTGTAATACGGGCTTGCCAGGCAACTTTCCCCCGCTTTCTTCTTACCGGACAAAGTTAGGGAATGGTCTTTTGATTATGGTCGACCTATAATAATTGTTTGTCATAGATAATAAACAGAAAATATGATTTTTCTATTTTATTATTATCGTGATAATTTTTTTTTATCGTTAAAATAAATTAATGTATATTATAGATGTCTCACAGAGACGAAACTGTAGTTTTTTATGGGAAAGTAGGTAAAGAAGTCTTTTGGGGGTACATAGGACTTATGACCTATCTTATGGTTGGCTTAAGTGATCATTTTACACAATGTAGCATTCGCCATTTCCACCCATGATAGAATATACCATGCCTACTAATTTTTGGAAGTTGTATATATTTGTATTACATGCCACACTTCATATATGCATTATAACAACCTTTCCATGCGGCCTGTACAAAGCCATTTTCATTTTCCTAAATCCCCACAGATGTCGTTAATGTCACTAAATGAGAAAATCTACAATTGATTTTACGGAATTTTTTGAAAGCAATATACTTTTTCTGTGTAATGAAATTCATCCGATTTACTAACATTACACTAGGATACGCCGGAAAATATTATTTCCTATTTTAATTAAATTACTTTTTTACCAGTATTTTCATTCAGAATATTTTTGAGTTTGTCCAAATCTTTCAGAGCAGTACTGGATTTCATGTCACACAGTAGATTTGAACAAACTCAAAAATATTCTGAATTTAAATAAATGTTCATATACATTTTTGGACACGACCGCTTTAAGAGATCCTCCCCGCAAGTTCGCTCTTTTGGACCAGGGCAAGCGAGTGATTAACCATACATATACGCCGCTTTATGCTGTACTACTTCGAGAAAGGGTTGAAAGCTTTCAAAGGAGCCATTTCGCGATCTCAATTAACTTTTCGGCCAAGGAACGATTAGCGAAAGGGCAGTCGAGGGTGGTTTTTTCGCTTCAAAGCTTGCGATACCAGCTTAGACACGCTTGTAAGGGTCGATATCCAGATTTTGATGACCAAGCCCTTTTAGCATCTACGGCAGAGAATGAAAGTTGCACTATAAGGATACTTAACACTGGACACTCTTCGCCCGCAGGATCAACCGTCTTCCAAACAAATAGGAAGCAATTGACAATTGATGGTGACTACGCCCCTGAACTAAATATGCTTCAAGTTTATTTTCGTTTTTGGTTATGTTAAAAAAAACGATAAAATAACCCTTACATCAGACGCGCACTCCCAAACACTTCAGTCTACGTCCACCAAAAGAAGGAAATTATTTCTGAATAGAGATGGTTAAACCGTTACTTTAACCGGTTATTCAAGGTACAGTTATTTGATTGTATCGACATATGTATTGGTAAGTGAAATATAACTGTTGTTTAGTATAGGTCTTTCCATTTAAGAAAGTCAATCGAATACGTATGTGTATGCCGTGCGTACGACGCACATGGTTTCTTTGTGTAGGTGTTTACGGGTATAAACACTAACATTACAAAAAATGTGACTCGTACACACGGCTAACACATACTAATTTGATTGTCGTTCTTAAATAAAAAGAACTCTGTACATAATTGTCTGTTAAATTGATAAAAATCAATTAGCAATGATTGATAAAATCAGATACAAATCTCAAATAACGTTTTTGTGGACCCGATTAAAATACTATCACTATTTCTGGAATATGCAGCGATATATTCGTGTCAAATAAAAGTAATGTATTAATTTATATCCATTTTAATGGATAACCACAAAGTAAACACACCCACATGAAATTATTGAAAATCATTAAATTATTATTGATTTAATTATTAATTGTAATTTGTTGTAAAACTTCCAATAAAACACTGCACTTAACCAAAATTTTGAAATTACCACGACCACTTGACGCCAAAACAATCCCGAAATAATTCATAGAGAAATATTATTTATAACATTATTTTGTTTGAGGTCGTACGGGGGCTGTATTTCAGTATTCAGCTATCGTCCGAAGCTTTCCGTAATTAATACGGGGTTAGACGAGATTGGGAAAAATGCCACATGATGCCAGGCGGGGTGGCTTGTCATTGTTTTACAGTTATCGCTGGTTTATTCGAGGGTTTGCTGCATGGGAACAATACAAACATATTTCTACAAGACAAAATTAATAAACAGTTATTTTTTGCTTAAAAAGTTTCAAACAATAGCTTGCGGAGCGAAGCCAGCCTATAGCAAAATGAAATCAGCTAAATGAAAGTTTTTGATTTCTGTTGTAAATCCGAATAATGGAATTATCAAGAGAGGCGTCTATTTTATACAATGAAAATATTTTGTAAAAAGTACCTTGGATATCTTTATTTTAGAATAAAAATAAAATTAGTGTAAAAAAGTTTAGGGTGGGGTGTACAAATGAAACTTTTTTCTCAAATTAAGTTTTATGTTTCTGTATGTATAGGATTGAGTGCAGCGAGAGGCGGTATTCTAAATATCTATAAAAAAAACATCTTTTGTAATATTGTCTTTATGAAATATACCATCCGACGCCTAGACAAAACAAATATTGATGATCAATGTTTAAATACTCATTTTTATGTTTCTTTGTCGCGAGTTTAGATCATCACCCATGAGGTGAAATTTATGCAAGATATTTGCTGTATAGTTTATAATAATAAAATTAACTAATGTCAACAGTAGCTATTCTAAAAATATTACAATTTCTACTAAAATATAAGATTTTTTATTTAATAAATTGAGTTTATTGTTTTGTTTATTTCACTATGAGTATAAACGGTTACATTAATAGATTATTAAAAATATTTAATTATACTTACTATATGTTATCTCTACTTGAGTTTTTAATATCAGTTTATTTTTTTCGCTTTACAATATTACCCTCATTAACTCATCTCTCAATATTCGCGTTACAACTACAACCACCCTTTCACCAGTAACTTGGCTCATTTTTTCAGTGCCTTATCATTGTTTATTTTCGAACTTAATTATTTAAATTTGAACAGAATCATTGTTGAAATTCTTTATTTAAAAAGTCAGTTTGATACTTTGCCGTCGATGAGAGATTCTGTTTCTCTCAAAACTGATAGCGAAACAAAAAATAATTTTAAAAACTCATGTAGAGATAACATAGTGAATATAATTAAATATTTTTTTATGATGAATCATTATGAATATCTACAATGTAAACGCCAAATCCATCAATTAATATATATTATAGATGTCTCACAGAGACGAAACTGTAGTTTTTATGGGAAAGTAGGTATAGAAGCCTTTTTGGGTGTACATAGGACTTAAGACCTATCGAATGGTTGGCTTAAGTGATCACTTTACACAATGTAACGATAGATGTAATGATAGAATATACCATGCCTACTAATTTTTGGAAGTTGTATATATTTGAATTACATGCCACATTTTATATATGCATGGTAACAACCTTTCCATGCGGCCTGTACAAAACCATTTTTATTCCCCTAAATCCCCACAGATGTCGTTAATGTCACTAAATGAGAAAATCTACAATTGATTTTTACGGAATTTTTTAAATCAATATACTTTTTTTGTGTGACGAAATTCATCCGAATTACTAACATTACACTAGGATACGCCAGGAAATATTATTTCCTATTTTTATTAAATTCTTTTTTTACCAGTATTTTCCTTCAGAATATTTTGTGTTTGTTCAAATCTTTCAGAACAGTACTGGATTTCATGTCACAGAGACATTATTAATCAATTAATGTATATTATAGAAACTGTAGTTTTTATGGGAAAGTAGGTATAAAAGTCTTTTTGGGTGTACCTAGGACTTATGACCTATCGTATGGTTGGCTTAAGTGATCACTTTACACAATGTAATATTGCCAAATCCATCAATAATATGGTTACCTGGATGTACAAAATGTTCTTTGCGAAAATAAAATAACAGTTTCCAATAGAATTATGTACCTCAATACGCTGTATCATTCATTTAAATTTTTTCAGTGCCAATATCGGATACCTCCCTATACAATATTCTTCATTTACATATTCAAAAATTACATTTTAATGCAATTGACAATGTGATCATTGATGCAACAGATAAAAATACCTCATTGTGTGATTATTACCTTTGTACATTCTTGCCTTAATGCTGTATGTATACGAGCCGATTCGTCTAAAAGGGGGCCTTGACCATGCGCACAGGCAAAGTATGTACTAACTGTATGTAGACTAAAATATAATTTACGACATAAAGAAATATTATGATAATAATATTTTATATGATTATATTTAGATGACTATATGTTATGCCTATGTTTGTGCTAAACTAAAAAAAAATATGTTATTATATTTAACGTTGTTATTATTTGTTTTATTTTTTACAATTTATTTATCTTTTGAGACACTTTTTATTATTAATTTATTTATAAAAAGTGTATTGTGTATTAGGTAAAAGCATTTATTGATTTTCAATTTTTTTTTCTCTGAATAAACTTGCAATTCATTCTATCACTAAGACATTTACATTTATTTATCATAAAAAGCGTACTGTGTAAAAACTTGTTAATCTGAAACTTATTCCTTAAATTGTATTCGGTGATTTGCATTAGTTAGAATATTATTTTCAATTTATTTTATCATTTATTTTTTATTCATAATTTATTTTTAATTTATCACAAAAAGTGTATTGTGCAATTATATCATGTTAAAATGTTCACTAAGTATTCATACTTGGTACTTTAATTAATGTCAATCTAGGACCATCTTTTAGGGTCATTAATGACCAGTTGACGGTCTGTTTGTTAAAAAATAAAATAAAAACACCCCTGTATGTTAACATATTTAACATTTCAGCATTTTTGGAAACGTCTTAGTATTATCAATAATACTATTAAACTAAAATTAAAAACAATGTCATCAAGGGTGTGACGGTGGTAAAGGAGATGGGGTGGGGATGCAGTTAAAATGGATAACAGAAGGTATGCAAAGAGCCTTATTTCGATGTTTACTATTCTCTTGATATTAAAAACCTCCAAGATGTCTTAACTTTCATCCTTTGGCGGAACTATGAAAACGTTCTAAATTATTATTGTCAAAGAAATTACCCTATGAAAACGGAGGACGGAAACATTATAACGTTAAATACAATGGAAATATAATGGAATAAAACAAAGTGTTTTTCATCGCAGTTTACAAAATAATCATGAAACTCTACGAAGTTTCACCAAAAAACTTTAAACAGTTTATGGTTCCCTTCGTATTTCCTAAACTTCGAGGAATATTCACATATTGGTAAATTAGTTTAAAAGAGAAAATTATTGTCAAAACATTGTAACAGAAATTTTTAGAAAAATCTCAGATAATTTTTTGTTCCCAGGACACGATATACGAATAATATTGTCACAGAATGGCAAGTAAAGGGAATCGCGCACTGTCGTAATTCCTTGTAATATGTCACAATATATCGAAGGATCGTGAATGGCCTATGGTAAACAAATGATTGGAACAACCGAGAAGCGACGAGATATCAGCATTTGGGTGTAAATACGGAACTACACCGCGGCGCGAGTTGAGTTGTCGTGTTTGACAGGTTGTTCAGTGCGAAGTCGGCCGCCAGCCGCGAAATGACGCCCAGGATGGCCAGTCATAAACTGCGAAGCGATAGATATCGAGCGAAATAATCGAACCAAGTTTTTAATTGGCGAAATAAACCAGAGCAACTTCTACGAGTGATAAATACATGTTACCCAGCGATAATAAAGTACGAGTGATACATTGCGAAATAGTATAAAGTTTAATTCGTGATAAACAACGTTGTACATTGAATAATTAATTTATCATCAATTCATTAAATCGCTAATTAGTACAGTGTTTTCATCATTTCTCTCTTGCCATGATACGTGACAATATTCATATGTATTTGTTTTGTTTTTACGACATAAATTTTGCGAAGATCGTGAGCGAGTTAAGTTGCTTAAATTTGGTGATAAATGCGATAGAGATAACTGCCATTGCAAGATCTGGTTAGCTATAATAGCATATCCATTTAGAATATTGCAAAACATAGGAATTCATAAAAAAGTGAATGACTTAATGATTTTTAAATCACTTTCACACTACACTTAAACGGTCATTAATAATTTATCAATGAAAAATTTCATAACAGGCGTTCAAAATACAACGAATTCAAAACATCGGAAATGTAGTGTTGAATTTTGTATACCTAATGGACCAATAATAGAAATGAGAGATGGTGCCGAAAACTCTTCTACATATTGTTTTCTTAATGATGTCGGCTCGCAGCAGATGTTTCCCATAAGAAAACAATTAGGATTGGCCGATCGTTTAGCAAATCAATGGGAAATTAATCATTTTCAGCAAAAGTATACAATTTGCTTTACAACAACAATATTTTCAAACCAAATGATGCTTCAATAATATCGAAATCATTATTGAATAAATATATTGCGTAAGCCATTTTTGATCAGTGTGGAAATAATATTTTTGGTTTTTTATAATTGTATATTGAACAACCCAAATAAGTATCATTATTTGCCGTTTAAAAATTTATGAATCTGATAAATATTTATATTTGCTAACAAAACTCATTTTCAGTACAATGCCATTCACAAATGATATTTCATAAAGTTAACAATTTCGTAAGAACTGCTATTATATTAATCTTTTGTACATTCAAGCATGTCGCTGAATGAACAATGAAAATAGATAAATAGTTCAAATTTATTTAACTATTTATCTCTTTTCATTCTTCTATTCTCGTAAACTCTGGAAACATCGAGAAAAAGTCATTAGGTAGGTACCTATAAAAAGAGATCGACCGGCTACTGTACACAGTGTCAGAGTTGGTAGCGGGCTATTACCATAAAAAAGCGAAATCGATTCCAACGATAGTAAATCAAGAAAGTACCTACCTACGAGCGAGAAGTTTTTTTACGTTTTTTTTTAGCTTTTAGTGCGAACCTGAGCGATGTAGGTAATGTATATGAGAGATAAGTTATTCAGGAATATAATATATTTAGAGCGAAATACGAAATTAGATAAAAAGAGCAGTGAAGATTTTAGAAACGTTTATTAAAAATTTAAGAAACTGTGCTCCAATTAAATTCGTGTCCAGTGACTTTGTGTAATAAATAAAAGTTTAAATAGTTTTAAGTGTTTCATTCTTCTCCCACAGCCATGACAATACATTAATATTAACATGAACACAATTTCAAATTTTTATCAATTTTAATTAAATTCAAACAGTTCTATGAGACCTTATAAAGCATCCCATATTTTTGTGTTTAATAAATCTTTGTTAAACGGGAGATTAGATTTAGTGGTTGAAATGTATCTCAATGTATGCCCCAAAGTTGTCTGCGCACTGCTCGTTGTGGGAACATCGTTTGTTCTTATTATTTTTAATGGCTTTACGGTTCAGCAACGGTTGAAGCGCAGATCTGGGCGCGTGTCGCAGGTCTGGCCCGGGGTACGAATTATACTCGCAAAAGAATTAGGCAGGATCACAACACAAGGTATTTTCAAAATATCTTTATTATTATAATACCCAAGATAAAAAAATCAACATTTATACCGCCTATGGGCCAGCTGTTCAGTCGGTAATAATAAGTTCTTCTTCAAACACAGCAAAATTATTTTGTGATGACATTATAATTATAATTTATACAAATAAACTTTGTTTACACCACTTTTTTATTGAAAAAATTAACACGTTTCGGAACCCATTGAGTATACATTTGTATCCTGACGAAGCGGCCATGGGCTCTGAAACATGTTGTTTTTTTTCAATAAAAATGTGAACAAAGTTTATTTCTATAAATTATAATGGTAATAATAAGGACATTCAATTCAAAGTTTTTCCAAGTCAAACATTTTTCTTTCCAAGTTTCAACCTAAGATGTTTTGCAGTACCGAAATTATAGTGCTGGCAATTTAATTGCTTGCATTATTAGAAGAAATAAGAGTTGGAACACATATTTTACTTCAATTTTTCATGTAATATTCAAACATATAAATAAATACATTAACAAAATGATTGCAATTTCTTGTTCTTCTTCTGCCCCTTATCCTATTGGGTCGGGGTCCCTGCACCACATAAAAGGTTCCAAATTTTCCTGTCTTGGGCTTCGCTCTCCACGTCAGCCCAATTTAGTTGCAACATCGCTTCGCAGCAGTCCTCCAACTGTTTCCGCCAGATCCTCCTAGGACGGCTCCTCGGTCTCCTGCCTTCTGGTCTTGCCTGGAATACCCGCTTTGGCAGTCTATCTACTGTCAGTCTTTCACCGTAACTGTGAGTTCTCGATAAACGTCAATAAGGGTTCTACTTCGAGACATTCTCTTATTTGAGTATTTATTACAATTTTAAAAAGAAAATTGATTGAGATAAATAATATTATTATTATCCTTTCTTAACCATGCAAATGAAGAAATATAATCAGTTGGTTGAAACAAGATGGGGAAACCACGGTCGAAGCAATGTCGAAGAAAAAAGTGTGAAACAAAATTTAAAAAATATCTTATGCACTTTCGAAAAGTCTGAAAGCAATGTAATCCCGATATTCAGACAAGCTTAGCACCGAGATTACCGTGCCTGGAAAAATCCGGGATCTTTTCATAGAGAACTGGGATCCTGGAATAAGAGCACTAGTTATGTAAAGGTTAAGAAAGGAGCATAGATTTTTGCAAAAACGGGAATGCGGGTGATTGGTAGAAATCACAAGAGGACAAAGAAGTTACTTGTTTTATAGATGTTTCATAGACAAAGCTTTTATTTATTATATCATAGTATATAATTTCATGAATAGAATAATACATTCATACAATAAAAACGTTTTACTCTCCATAAAAGAGCTATCGCTCGTGTTAATGGGAGGAGTAATCACATCAGTTCATTTCATGGATATTAAAATTGTTATAATAAGGTGTTGAGAATGTTGAGAAACAAAATAAATAAATATATAGTGAAGCTCATGAGTTTTTTTATTCAATTTTATTAGTTCATTTTTAAATGACGTAAGATCTTGAATTTTTTAAAAATTTTTCGGCTAATGAATTCGATGTTTTAATTCCTACAAAGGATTAATGATTCTGGGCCGAACTTGTTTTATATTTGGGCGTGTTTAGATTTAAAAATGAACTTGTAGGCCTAAAAGTTACAGAATCCATTGTATATTTTTCTTTAAAGATTTGTAGTAATGCTATTTTTTTTTAAATTTCCATATTCATATTTATACAATCTCTTTTTAGATTTTTTTAATGAGATAGTACATATAAAAAAATTGCTTCATCTCTATAAGATATATCTAATACATCTTGATTATAACGTCCTCCTGGGGATAAAATACTCAAAATATCTGAGACAAAGAAGCCCAGAGGACATAAGTTTTTGAAGAAAATGTAGGCTAGCGCATTTTTCTGCCTTTCCTATGTTTTGCATCACTTAACAAAAGAAGAGATTAAATATAGGTACTACAAAACTGTGTACTTCAGTTAGTAGTGTATAATGGTGATATATAATGTTTGAAACTTTTCGTAAAAGTAATAACGTTTTTCTTTGTCCCCAGCTAATGGTTGTGTCGTGTTAACCGGTCTCCCTTTCCGTGAACCACTCCTGCAGCTAACGTCAGACCGCTCCTCGTCCAAACCGACTGTGCGCTGCATTTATTGCAGTTTCATTATTATTTCTTCGCTCTGATGCATTTTTGTCTATCTTCCACGGCTTTCGGGCATTTTTTATTAATACCGTATCTGCAAAAGTCTGGAAACTGAAATAAAAATTCGATGTGATCAAATTTATCAGTAAAATTAGATATATTTTTACTTAAATACAGAGTGATATAAAATAGGTGAAACATATTGTCACGTATGGTGGCTGGAAAATTAATTAGCGATATATTAATTAATGATTAATTTAATATAATTAACAGAAATAAACTTTGTTTTCACCATTTTTTTATTGAAAATATCAACATATTTTTTTGCAGAGCCCATGGCCCCTTCTTCAGGATACATAATAATAATAATAATAACATACGTTCATGATTAATTAACTATATAATGTACAAAGTAACTTAAAACGAATTAAACCAACGCTGTTCATTAAATTATACTATTTCGCAGTGTATTACTCGTAAATAAACACATTATTATCGCTGGGTAACACGTATTTAACATTCACTGAAACATTCCGTTCTCAATTCTGTCTCGTAGTATTTATCGCAGTTATTTATTTCCCAGGTCAGATACTTTGCTCTATTATTCGCTTTATTTATCGCTTCGCAATTCACGAGTGGCTACACTGGGCGACGTCTCACACGTACTTCGCAGCCGATTTCGCACCGAACGAACTGTCAAACACGACAACGGTGGCCTAGATTATTATTATTATTTTTTATAATCGGTAGGCAGCTTAAACTGGTAGGTCCATATTTACTGTCTCTTGCTTGATTATCCAATTATACCTAAGATTATAATATACATCAATGATTATTCCTGAAAATGCTGGTATTTTCGTACTTCTTAGATTATTCTAGTGTTTATGAGAAGGTTCTCGTTGCTTCTCGGTTGTACCAGGCGTTTCTAGATGTTTCCCGAATTCCCGTTTTGTAGATCACCCTAGGTTGTTATAAACCGTTCTCGATCCTTTGATAGCGTTGTTCCAAGTGACATATTACAAGGAATTCGTACAGTGCGTAAACTCTTTCAAGCATCTCGTTATATTATGTAGGTAATGTGTTTCATAATCATTTACAAAATCAATTAATTATCAGGCAAAGGATTTTTGTTCGAATTCCAACAAGGCCAATTTGAAAATATTGTCAACGACTACATTCGTGGAAATTCTCACTACAGTATGACTAAAAAAGAATGTTTAGTATACCTATAATAATATTTTTAATGATGTCGTTGTTATTAAAATGTTGGTTACGACTGTTCAAAATTTACCTGTTTAAATATGTTTTAAATATCTAACAACATGTATATATATAATCTATATATATTATATAATATATATATATATATTATTTTATTGTCGACGGGATGTTGCTTCGCAGTGGTCCACAACCCCATCGGTCTCCACCCTGCCCCTAGGTAGTGTGGTTTAGTCATGAGAAGCAAGGCGTGCAACGCTTCCACTGCACTCGTGTTTAAGGGAAGTTCTGATTTAACGGGTAAACTTTTCTCGATACTCCGTAACCCCCCGTTTCCACGAGAGGATTTGAGCTAATTATTTATGTGTTCATATTTATACATTATTAAATATATAATTATTTTTAAACACGCAACATTAAAACAAAAAATATATTTAAATTAAATAAAGTAGTGTTATACATAATAAAATAAATTAAAAAATAAATGGATAAACTGAATAGAAATTAAACAAATTTAAAAGGTTTAGAAACAAAGGACTCAGGAGAAAGAAAAATACTTTAAGTTAAGTTAGGTTTGTTTGGTTAAGTTAGGTTAAGTAAGATTATTTAATTTTATTGCAAATAAATTCATCCATTCAATCAATATTTATCCATTTTAATTTTTCAAAGCAAGAAAATACTTTGTAGCTTGACATTATAAGACATTTGAGAATAAATTAAATACTATGTTTTAAACCACTTTATCGCTATATATTTGTCAACTAGTTTCGCTTGGAAGGTTGAGTCCAACCGAAACTAGTTGACAAATATATAGCGATAAAGTGGTTTAAAACTAGTATTTAATTTATTCAATATTTATCCTTTGTCTACGGTAAGGTGTCATTTATGTCATAGATAAAACATGCCTCTGTCAGATTTATAAGATGAAAATAACGAATGTTTGAGCTTTGATAAATTTTTAATACTTTGTTCCGCCGTATATAAATATCATTTTTGAAATCAGAACACTTGACTTTATGTGTAAAAAAAGAATAATATCCGTGAAGGTGTGTGTATTCTGCAATTTAGCCGATGTATAGTGTTAAAGACATATTAAAAAACATTATCTTTACCTTCATCGCACCAACATCACGGTATTTTCTAAAGTTAATGTTCATAATTCCATGATATTGTGATAGTAATGCCCTGTAGAAAATGGTCATGGAGCAAGTGGTGCATTTTCGCCATCCAAGCGAGCCACCATTAAGTCTATTGTTGCAGTACGAAGCTCGAAGGCTTCTGGGCAAAGCGATAAGTGCAAAAGGCCTCACAGGGAGTGTATCTCAACTACCTCCTAGGCTACGGGTGTTAAGCCGTGAATGACCTGAAAGCTCCCGTACTAGGTACCACTATATTCTTTCCTCGGTTTTGCCTTAGCTTTTAGAAGAACCCTGATTTTATGAATGAGGAATTTCATAATTTTGTTATGGAAGAAATAATAATGTTATATTGGATTAATGCTTTATGGAAGCGCAACCTAAGGCCTTGTAGCTTGTATCCACAGAAAGATACCTGATATAATTAAGTTTCTTTTTCTTTTGTTAAATTTTTTTATTCTTTCTTTCTATATAATTTTTAATATGCCTTAGTCATTTATAACTATTTATCATTACTGACATATTTCTAAATGTGGACACCTGTAATTGGCCATCTATATTTATTTTATTTATTTATTTATTGTTTATTTACATTAAGATTAGTTGATACAAGATACTAATAACTGCCACACTAGGTAAAAAACCTGTTCTGTGGCAGTTTTTCTCATATGGTATTTATTTAGTGGATAAAAATGACAATTGAAGAATCTAAATCTAAAAAAAAAAATATTGTATCAATGTTTTCTATGCTTTTTTTTGTGCTTTTGGTCTTCCATGAACATTAAATAAATAAATAAATAAATAAATAAATAAATAAAAAATAATGGATCCCAGTACTACGCACCTGTGTTGAGACTTTAATCTAGAAATTAACTCAAAGCTCCACTTAAGAATGATAGAAAGCAGAAAGAGACAAAACTCAAAACAAAAATAAAACAGAAAGAGACGTTCGCTTTCACTCAGGCAAGACTCGACACGTGCGCGCAAACACAAGGTAGGAAAAAATTATTTTTAAATGTACTAAAAAGTAAAAAATAAAATTTCGGACAAAAAAAATTTCACTTCTTCACTCCCTGGTGAGCGCTTGGGATATTGATATAGATTAAAGAATTCTGTTGTTGACGGAGGTAAAGTTTCCACGCTTTTATTTGAATAGTGAAATAAAAAAAATTTGTCCGAAAAATTATTCATTAGGTACATTTAAATATAACCGTGGTTTGAAAAGTTTTTTTTTATGGAGTATAATCTTTTACTTTTTAGCTATAATATTACCCAGCGTACAAAATCACTATGGTAGGAGACTAGCATCATCTTTTGGTGAGCTCATTATCTAATTTCCCATATAAAACTGATAAATGATGGATTAATTGATTCATGTATTGTCATCGAATATACGTCTGTTTGCAAAATTTCAGATCGATTGGACATTGAGAAATGGGTGAAATATAGATTATAAGATTTCGTCCAGACAAACAAACAGAAGCGTGGTAAAAATAGGGCATGATGAGATGAGAGCGGTATTTAGGAATACAGAAACCAATACCTATCTTGCGCAAACATTAATTATGTTATATTATTGTAAGTTAACAAAACTCATAATTAACTATTTTACAGACTAATGCCGATTTCATAGGAATTAATAATGTTTCTTGTTAGTCGATCGGGGATCGTTCTTAAGGAATTTACGGGAAATTCAATTACAACATTTTTGCTGAGCTGTGTCTGCCAGAGCTTGGAAAGAAATAATTATTTTTCCCGTTAGAAGATTTAAGTTCGTATTTTCTAATACATAGAACTTTATGGTTAAGATGGAGTGTGTTTATGACCCGCTATTCTGGCCTGCTATTTACTAGCGTCGTCGTTTATCAAACCATTTACTCAGAGAGTAATCGGCCGGCAGTTAGAATCTTTATTAGAGGACTTATAAAACAGCGCTCGTATATTTACCCTAATAACAATTAAAGCGTATGATTTTATTTTATTAACTAAAACCCGTATTAGGAAGTAATATAAGCATAGATTTAAGTACTAAATTAATTAATCAATTAGGAAGACATACAGAAAAATCAAATTCACGAAAAAATATTTGGCTGCTACCGGGATTCGAACCACGGATCTCCTCCTTTCCGGGGCAGGCGCGTTCTCCAATTACGATATAGCGGCCTTGTATATTGCCGTGAATATATCGACCTTATAATATGTAAGTCTCATTTATTAATTAATTAACATTTATTATCCACTTTTTAGAGCAATCCACTTTTTCTGCTACGGTAGGCACAAATTACTTTGTGGTCCTCTAACCCCAGATACCTTTTAATAACAAGCATCTAAATGTAATCAAGTCAAAAGTGATGGTATTTGAGAAGGAGGAAACTAAAACAACGCAGGAAATACTAGTAGGTAACGAATGTTTGGAACAAGTTTGTGTACTTGGGAAGTATGTTCGATAGAAGAGGGAAGGTTGAGAAAGATATCGAGAGGAGAGGGACTGCGGGAATAGGGTGAACGGTGCTTTGAATGCAATAATTTCTAATAGAAATATGTCTACCGAGGCAAGAAGAGCGATACATAATGGAATTATGGTACGAACACTGATGTATGGATTTAAAGCTTGGAGCTGGGACAAGAAAGTAGACTGAGTGCAGTGGAGATGAGAACCCTTGGACGTATTTGTGTCAAATCTTTTCGTGGTAGAGTGAAGAATGAAGATATTAGGAATTTATTTTTTATTGGCACTAAGATTGATTCATAAAATAACTACTTTATATAAATAATAAATATTCTTGCTTGCAATTGGCAAAAGAAGAATGAAAGTAGACTGAATGCGGTCACCAAGACGCTTGTGTGGAAAATCTTTGGTTGATAGAGTAAGGAATGAACAAATTAGACGTGAATGCAATGCTGGCTGTAGTGTGGTAGATAGAATAAGGAAAGGAGTGCTTAGATGGTTTGGTCATGTGGAACGTATGAACGAGGAAAGGATGGTTAAAAAAATATATGAGGCGAGTGTTGAAGGCAATAGGAATAGAGGGCGTCCGCGAAAGACCTGGCATGACAGTACAACAAGTGTTTGAGGATGGCCCCGTTAAAAGCCTCAACAACCGTAAAACTTGTATGAGAAGATGTATGAATGTGGCCGAAGCAAAAGTGGCGTAGAACTTGTATGGGAAGATGTATGAATATGGCCGAAGCAAAAGTGGTGTGCCAGGATAGAAGAGTGTGGCGTTCAATCCTCTCTGCCTACCCCTGCAAGGAAACGGCGTGATGGTTAGTTAGTTAGTTAGTTAGTTATACTACTGGAAGAGCACTGTCTTCTATAATATAGTAAATTACTAGTGTAGCAGGCAGGGCGTCAAATTAATGTGGTGTTTGCTTGCTGCCAAGACCCTCAGCAACAATGAAACATGCTTATATAATTTAGTAAACATTATAAAAAGTTGTCACCTATGAATGTGAATAAATTAACCTATCTATATATAATAAAATGCAAAGTTATTTTTAGTATACGTTGTATCCTGATGAAACATTGGCCCCGAAACATGTTGATAAATCAATAAACAGCGGTTTTACACGAAGTGTTTTATTTTTTTTAGGTTACCAAGTATTACTAAAAAGTCATTTTGCTGTTATTGAAGAAGTATTTTTATTCATTTATTAATTGTCATTAACATGCAGTCTGCCGACTAGGAATCCTGAATAAAAATGTAATATAAATCTAACTATCTTCTACAAATTTGAGATGTTATAATTGCGACTCCAATGTCAAGGCCGCACCGAGTAAAGTGAGATGTTAGCAGTTTCCGGCTTTATTGGTGTTTTGAACATTGCCTCTGTTTGTTCTTCGTATGTTTTCGACGTGTAGTTACTTGAATACAAGTAGCTGTTGACTACTAACACTGTGTCGCACGGCTTACACAACACTTACATTCAGTTTATGGGCAACTTCCACTTAGCTTCTCACACCAAACTCTAGCAGTTCGCTCGCAGTAAGTGTAATGCATTTCTCGTAATTTCTCGCACCCCTGTTCTTGCTTGAAGCCGTCATATTTAAGTGAGGCTTCAGGCGCACATATTTTGTCACAACCCTTCTAGGAAGAAGGTTGTGCTTTAAATATTTAAGTAATAAATACAGCAAGGCAAAAATGAATTTAATTTTGTACTCGCCGGGGTATCTATGGATCGTAGGTATCATGAATCTCAACACATTTATTTTTAAAAAATACATTGAAATTGGCTTTGAGAACATCATCAATTTTCCAAACTGAAGAGATTCAGTAATGATTATAGTAAATTTATCGGTTATTTCACCATAAAAACTAGTTCATTTGAGATCTTAATTATTTTGAAATAACATTCTATATTGTAGGTACACGTCTACAGTTACTGAAAATAATTTTATTTCAGTAATAAACTAAGTTTTTACGCAAATAATTGCATTTTCATGTACATATTTTTAATTTCGCGCAAAAACGCCCGCAGCTGTCATTTCGTCAAGCCTCGTAAAGTGACGTCAAGCCTCAGTAAACATTGTATTGTGTCTATGGCAACGGTTCATAGACACGGTGATGGGTACTGAGACGTGACGGTATTCGCTCTACCCGGTTATTCAGTTAAAATAGCGGATTGCACAATTTTATACTTTTATTTTATTGAAAATCTTATTAATCTCAATGCGTGTATTAAAACTGGATCATTTTTAAAATCCTTTCGAAATATTTTCTTCTCTAAAATCACTTATTCTTTAATTCTTTAATACTGTCATTATGCCTATTATATGTACTGTTTCAAAAACTAAGGAGTAAAGTGTGTTTTGATTAATTGTAGCTATATAATATACTTAGTGATGCGAATACCACAGAAATTATTCCCGATTTTGGATTCTCCTATATATTCGTTCACAATCTTGGTCGGTCATCTGTTTACAATATAACTTATCGCTAGCGGAAAGTCTTTGAATAATCAAAGGACATAATAATAATTTGTAACGACCATTGCGTGTAACATGAACCGCGCGATGTTTGACGTGTTACATTCGAGCTCCCGGGTTGTTTTAATTCCATCTTACAGCCTACTTCACCAATCCTAGAGCTTTTGCCAAAAAATACCCCTCCCCACCGCGCGCCGGAGACCTCCCAGATTAGATTGATAAATTTTGTACTTAAGCTAGTTATTATCTATACCTACCTGAAGATGAGAGGGACTGCTCCTTTTGAAACTATAGTAGTAATTAATCACTCATAATCGGCCCGATTCTGAAAATAACAATGTCTGGATCTTTAAGATCTTTATCCCAACACTTAATAGACGATAATAAAAATTAAAAATGTCCAAAGCGGATTTTGTAATTCTACGGCTCAAATACACTGTACTAAAAGATGATATAAGAAAGATTGTTTCTTGCAAACGTATTCATTTCTTCATCCACAGCGTCCTGATGAAATATCATGGGTAAACTTGTCATGACCGCGTTCGGCGTTACTGCGTATTCAAATCTTCCCATCCTGACATTTGACAGATATGTCTGGATCTTTAAGATCTTTATCCCAACACTTAATAGACGATAATAAAAATTAAAAATAAACGAGACATAGCTTTACGTCGGTGTTTGTTTCTGTAAGTTTCTACATGAGATAGATGTAGAGGGAGGGAGAAAGATGTAAATTGTTATCTGTCAAATGTCAAGAAGGGAAGATTTGAATACGCGGTAACGCCGAATGCGGTCATGACAAGTTTAGCCATGATATTTCATCTGAACGCCGCGGATGAAGAAATTAATACGTTTGTAAGAAACAATCTTTCTTGTATCATCTTTTAATACAGTGTATTTGAGCCGTAGAATTCCAAAATCCGCTCTGGACATTTTTAATATTTATTATCGTCTATTAAGTGTTGGGATAAAGATCTTAGAGATCCAGACATTGTTATTTTCAGAATACGGATGATTGTGTGTATTATAAATTTAAAATAAAACATATTTTATTTTTATAATGTTGCACCATGAAGTATCATTCAATGATTTCATTATAACTTTTATTAATTTATTAATTAAAATTATAGTCTTAGCACGGCGAAGGTGTTTATTACCAAACTTGTAGAAATTATTTACCAGATAATTTTGAAAAAGGCTTGCAAAGTTGTGATGCAGGCAGGTACCCTTAATTCTGTATAGATTAGTTTCTCAGAAACTTGTGGAGTTGGAATAAAACTCCACCATAAATAATAAATAAGGCTGAGCATTACGGCAAGCATGCTTTAAGCAGATTCAGTGCTGGGGTGTTTTTATCCGTGTGCTCGTAACACCTGCCTCTTCCCATCATTATGATAGAAGCAGTTACCCTAAACTAGGTAAGGGTAGTAATAGAGGCGTTCCGATATTCATTCGGTGATAAAACAAAAGCCTTAAATATTAATATCTTTGCTGTAGAAGTTTTACTGCTTTCTTTTATAATTTTCACATCATGGATTTGCGGCGATGGGAGAGGGAATGAAACACTTGAAATAAATTAGAGTTTTATTTTATACGCAATATTTACTGGAAACAAATATAATCGGAGTATTGTTCTTTAATTCAGATTAATTTCGCACTAATAACTCGTCTGCGGAACACTTTATATTCGTCTTCTAAAATATTCTCCTATCACACCGTTCGCAGTAGAATCTTCTTTCTTTGTCCTCAGTCTTCATCTTTTCACTGCTGGATGTAGGCCTCTTTCATTTTCCTCCACTCATCTCTGTTTCTCCCCTTTCCCATCCAGGTTCTCCCAGCTAGCTGGACTTTGTCTTCCAGACCACCTTTTGGGAGGTCTTCCGACGCTTCTACTTTTCGTCCAGGGCCTCCTCTGTAGGATTCTGGGTTCCCATCTAGTATCCTACTGTCGGGCCATATGTCCAGCCCACTGCCATTTTAATTTCGCAATACGGTCCATGATATCAGCAACTTTTGTTCAGCGTCTTATTTCTTCATTTCTGATTTTATCTCGAAGGCTCACTCCGAGCATCTGCCTTTCCATGGCCCGCTGTGTACACTTTAATTTTTGTATGCTTTTTGCTGTTAGTGTTACTGTTTTTAGGCCATATGTCAACATCATTTTTCTTTTCAGGCATACTGGGCTGTAGAATGCCCGATAGTCCTTACTCTACTTAATTTATTCCGCTGGACGCTTATAATTGATCGAACCCCTGATTGGTGGATGCCGGCTCAGTGTGTGCGGCTAGAGTCGCGACGGCTTTGGACCACCACAAAGGCTTTGTGCGCGTTACGGTACTCATCTTCTATCGCTTCATGTCGCACCTCCTGTAACCTCCTTGGTTTCACTTTTCTCAGAATATTTGGGGACAGTTCCCAAAGTTTCAGATCCATTGATCTCCTCCATTTTCTGGTTGGTTTATCTCATATTGGAACGTAGATCTCACGCAAGATTTTATTTTCAAAAACCTGCAACGTATTTTCTGGATCGACCGAATGAGCGAAAAAATACGGGTTTTCATGAGAGCGAAAAATAAATTTGTGGAATTTCGTTTTTTTACGAAACATCTCTTAAAGTCTTTGTTATTTTTATCTATTTTTTGCAACAGTAGTTTAATTTTTTTGCACAAGAACATTGAGCCAAATTGATTTATATCGTTGTTTCTTGCCAATTTTTTCAAATAATTAATCACGTCATTTGTCCTCTTTCAAAAAATTAAAAAATAGTAGCATTTTATTATATTTTTTGATTCACATAATTTTTCCATGCTAGATATTAAAACTCGATTTATTGACTCATTCAGTTGTTCCTTGTGCCCACAAACATATTTATAAATATATTTTTAAATAAAAATACAGCTGCTTACACAGAATACTTGTCGCATTAATATTCTTACAATTTTCAAACAAAGTTAATCGCTTGTTCTATGGAAAACTTGCTGGTCTCTTGGAATGGGGCTTAAACTATCGATTACTGGATCTCTAGGCGAGAATCGTAACCATTAGACCAACAAAAATGTTATTATAATTTTATTTTTACTAACGTAACATAACAAAAATATTTTTAAGCTAGTTTATGGCTAAATTAGATGGACATTTCCAATGAGAGAAAAACATGTCACCTAAAAACTTTTTTTGGTGCAATCGGACAACTTGTATTTATTTTAGTTTAACCTCGTGTATAGATGCAAAAGCATCACTATCCATACAGCTTTCTTATAGATACGCTTTTGCGATATATAGATCTGTACGCCACAATCGGTAAAGCTTTCTATTGGCAATGGAAAGTTCCGGGTTCAAGCTTCAGTGATTATTATATTTTCTCTATGTACCAATCTAACTGTTTTTTATTATGAAGAAACCATATTGTAAATTATTGTAGAATCGTAAACAAAATGTGAATTCTTTAAAACATTACAATTTGTTTGTAATCAAGAGTATTTTAAAAATAAAACTAAGGTTAAAAAAGCCATGGAAATCGCATTGATCAGTTTGTAGCTCCAACTGTCAGATATTCGTTGATTTTATTCTCAGAGTTAGTAGGTTTTTGGGAGGCATCCTTAGTTGTTTATGGTGGGGGCTGTGAGCCTGCAGCTAAGGGTGGTAATATTATGGAGTTTGATAGACTTGCTTCAGGTTTATGGGGTTCTCACATGCAGTTTAAAAGTAGCGCTATATGTGTGTGATGTTTCCATGAAACTAAGTTCTCAGGATGGGTTTGTTGTGGTGTCCAAATTCATGATATAACTATATCCAATTCATAACTAGTTTAGAAGTAGTTTTACTGTATGTATGCATATTTCAGACTCCAAATTCATGATATTACAACATCCCATTTACTTACATACTTACTTAATTACCATCACGACGTTTTCCCGTGGGGGTAGGCAGAGAGGATAGAGCGCCATACTCTTCTGTCCTGACATACAAATCTCGCCTCATCCACATTCATACATCTCCGAATTTAAGCTCGAAGGTTGTTGAGGCTTCTAACGGGACCATCTTCCAGTGTCTGGTTAATCTGGTTATGCCACGTCTTCCGCGGTCGCCCTCTCTTTCTGGCGCCGTCAACACTTGCATTATAGATATATCTTTCTTACCGTTCTTTCCTCATTCATTCGCTCAACATGCCTAAACCACCTGAGCGACACTGTTTTAATTATATGAATTATGCTAAGATCAGCTTTACATTCATTTCTAATATCTTCATTATTTACTCTATCATAAATGGATTTAACGACCGACTAAAATAAACCAGATATTGGAAGACGGTCTTGTTAGGAGCCTCAAAAATCGACGAACCTGCAGGTGAAGATGTATCAATATAGACCAAGCGAGAGTTATGTATCAGGAAAAGAGTGTGGCGCTCCATCCTCTTTACTATAACGGCATTATGATAAGATAGTCAGTAATAAATTGCGTAAAATAGTCAGTAAAAAATTAGGTCAACACATTTTGAATGTAAGATAGTTACATAAATTAAATTAAACTACTGTAATGGTCATGACGCTCGCCACGTGATCTGATGGTCGGTGGTTCGAGTCCCATTCCAGTACATCATCAAATTAGTCCTATTTCATAGCACAAGCGTTTAGATTATTTTGAGAATAGTAAGAATATTGATGCGACACGCATTCCCTGTTCGCACCTCTATATCTCTATTTAAAAATATATATATATACACAAATGGTAAGTTAGTTATAAATTACGGTGTTTAATAAATATTTCATAAATTTATTTTTAAAACAATGTATGTACCTAAATTATTCCCAAGGACCTCTGTACGGGCTGATACTGGAAACATATATTTTCGTCCTTAAAAGAACCCTCTTAAACTTTTCACAAAGTCGTTCATTTGACATTTCTCCGCGTTAAATTTTTAAGCTCATTAAATCAAGGTTAGCTAAAAGATTCGAGTGAAACTAGACCAGGGATGCCAAAAATGATTAAGTAGTCTGAAGGGTCAAAATAAATAAATAATTTTTTTGCATGCAAATTTAAATATTAAATGAACTATTATTAGAAAACTCGGGTTTTTCGGTGATAACAAAAACATACAGCGAATTATAAGTTGTCTTTTGTTTAATTGAACTAATCACTTTTAAACCAGTTTTAGATGTGCTGTTACTAATTGTGAACGTGGACTATTTTTTTTTACTTGTAAAACATATGATTTCACTGATCATCTTTCTGTTGTAGGTACCACGATGATAATATATATATAGGGTGTAAAAGAGCTAGTCCGCAGTAGTTTTCTACTTTTATTTAGACAAAAAAACTACCTGTAAATGTAGTTTTCTGTTATTTCTAATATAAATATCCTAATATTTCTTATCTAATTCCTAATATCATTGTCCTTATATCAATATCCTAATATAATTGTCATTATATCAATAGTTAGAGATAAGCGACTTCAAAATTTGCATACTATGTTCTCTAAGACGTTGGACCATCATGAGTAGCTTATTGGTATAGTGGTCATGATGCCCGCCTAGTGATCTGGTGGTCGGTGATTCGAGCCCCTTTCCAGGGCACTAGCAAGTTAGTCCTATTTTCATAGAACAGGTTTTTGGCTTAGTTTTAGAATAGAAAGAATATTGATGCGACACGTATTCCGTGTACGCATCTCTATTTATTTTAGAAAAAGAAAAAGAATAGTAACTTATATCGAACATTTAAAACGTCGAATAAAATAATAAAAACCTTGAAAAAAAATTCTGGTTCAAAAATAAGTCAGTCAAAGGGTGTAGGACTGTATTGAAAACAAATAGACATTGAGTTTTTTAATTTTTTAATTTTATTTATAGATTATTATATTATATATTATAGATACCTGAAAAGGATTATGAATAACATTTTTTGCATGATTCAATATAGGAATATAATAATAATATAATTAAGATACAAAATCATTTTATATAATTGTCCGAGT
>JADDOH010025122.1:0-19892 GCA_016648135.1 Agrypnia vestita | reverse complement strand
TTAAATTTTTAAGCTCATTAAATCAAGGTTAGTTAAAAGATTCGAGTGAAACTAGATCAGGGATGCCAAAAATGATTAATTAATCCGAAGGGCCAAAATAAATAAGAAGTGTGATAATTTTTTTTGTATGCAAAAAATATTAAATGAACTATTGGTAGAAAATTCGGATTTTTAGGGGATGACAAAAACATACAGCGAATTCTAAGTTTTCTTTTGTTTAATTGAACCTTATAATCAATTTTAAACCATGTTTAGATATACTGAAATTAATTGTGAACGTGGACCATTTTTTTGACTTGCAAAACATATGATTTCACTGATTATCCTCCTGTTCAGGGTGTAAAAGAGCTGGTCCGCAGTAGTTTTTTACTTTTGTTTAGACAAAATGCTACCTGTAGATGTAGTTTTCTGTTATTTCTAATATCAATATTCTTATATTTCTTATCTAATTCCTAAAATCATTGTCATTATATCAGTAGTTAGAGATAAGCGACTTCAAAATTTGCGTCCTATCTTCTCTAAAACGTTGAACCATCATGAGTAGCTTGTAGTGTTCATGACGCTCGCCTAGTGATCTGGTGATCGTTGATTCGAGCCCCATGCTAGGACACTAGCAAGTTAGTCCTAGCACAGGCGTTTGGCTTAGTTTGAGACTAGCAAGAATATTGTGTTCGCAACTCTATTTATTTAAAAAAAAAATGAACTTACATCGAATATTTAAAATTCAAGTCGAATAAAATAATAAAAACCTTCCAAAATACTTCTGGTTCAAATATATAATGTCCTTATATCAATATTCTAACATCATTATCATTATATCAATAGTTAGAGATAAGCGACTTCAAAATTTGCATCCTATCTTCTCAAGACGTTGGACCAGCATGAGTAGCTTATTGGTGTAGTGGTCATGACGCTCGCCTAGTGATCTGGTGATCGGTGATGTGAGCACCATTTCAGGACACTACCAAGTTAGTCCTATTTTCATTGCACAGGCTTTTGGCTTAGTTTGAGAATAGCAAGAATATTGATTCGACACGTATTCCGTGTACGCATCTCTTTTTATTTTAAAAAAAGAAAAGAATAGCAACTTATATCGAACATTTAAAACGTCGATTAAAATAAAAAAAACCTTGAAAAAAAATTCTGGTTCAAAAATAAGTCAGTCAAAGGGTGTAGGACTGTATTAAAACAAATAGACATTGAGTTTTTTAATTTTTAAATTTTATTTATAGATTATTATATTATATATTATAGATACCTGAAAAGGATTATGAATAACATTTTTTGCATGATTCAATATAGGAATATAATAATAATATAATTAAGATACAAAATCATTTTATATAATTGGCCGAGTTTTAGCATTTTTGTCACATCTGTTTTGAATTTGTCAGTAGTCAGTTGTTTGGTCTGTTGTGGTAGGTCGTTGTATAGTTTAATCCGTTACAAATTAGTTATGATTGTCCTGTTTTTGTTTTGGCGTGTGTTATGTGATACTTTTGAGCCGTTCTAGTGTTGTGTTGGTGATTTTGTTTATTTACATACTAGCTGTAACCCGTCAAAATGATGGTACTTTTACATGCCGGCTTCTAAGGAATAAGTATTTATTTATATAAAAAAATAAAAAATACTTTAAGGAAGTTACGGATGTTACACGAAATTATGACCGACGGACGGACAGACAACGAAAGTATTATAATGAGGATGTAGATTGTTGCCCGGTTGTCTGCGATTTCCGGCTGGTGGAATATGATATTTTGATTATATATCATAACAAAATTAAAGTGTTGACTTTATTTATTTAAACCAATATTAACAAATTAAAGATAATGTTTGTTTTAGAATCCCTTGAATTTTGAGACAATTAAATTTATTAGCTTTTCATAATTCCAAAACAATTCAATCTCTTAAGCTACAAATACCAAAAAGGTTTTCATAAAGTCTTAGATTTCCACAGTCCTTCTGGATCCTTTGTCTAGAAGCCTTCTGAAGGTAACAGGAGGACTTTGAAATAATAATTTTCAAGACAATATTCATAATTTTAAGAAACTTCTTGGAACCCTCTTCAAGTACCTATGTCTCGAGTTCGCTTGTTCTCAAACTTTCCTTTCGCGTTACACTTAAAACTTTTAAAACACCTGGTAAACTTGGTCCCCTAAAATTTATCTATCATATTTTTTTTTTTGATAAATGGAATAAGTTGAGCAAAACGAGGACACTTTCTTTTAAAGGCAATCCAAAAATAATAAATTCCTTTCTGCCATAAAAATGTATTTTTTAATATCTTATCATCAATATTAATAATGAGGCTATGCCTTTAAAAACTTTAACATATTTTTATATACATACATATTAATGTAAATTTTGAGGCGTATCTTCGGACCGGTTCTAGAAAATGGACTTTCGCTCAGACGTTACAACAATGAGCTCTATACTCTATTTAAGGAGCCAAACGTCACAAAATTTATAAAACTGGGAAGACTTCGGTGGCTGGGTCATGTGGAGAGAATGTCCGAGCATCAAGCACCAAAGTCTCTGCTGAACTCAAGGCCAATAGGGCGAAGGAGCTTAGGAAGGCCAAAACTAAGATGGAGTGACAATGTCCTCAAAGATATCTGTGCCTTAGAGTTTCGAAACTGGAGAGAACTGGCACTAGACCGAGATGAGTGGAGGAAAATTATTGAGGAGGCCAAGACCCACCAAGGGTTGTAGTGCCAAGAATGATGATGATGATGACATATTAATGTAGGAATTGTGGAAGATACAGAATACTCTATTTTCTCGTAGTTCGAAGTTCTAATCGACGTAAATCGACGGATAAAATGTATCACTGATAAAATTAATAGTTATAATTATGGTACTGTCACAGGGTCGTAGCTTTAGGAGAAATGAAAACACTGGAAATTAATTAGAGATTTATTAATTAGTGATTTATTATTTTATTAAATTGACAAAGTCACTTAACACGAATTAAATTAAAACAATATTCGTGAAATCCCTATTCCGCAAATTACCACTCGGCTTTGAATACTTGATTATCACGGGAACACTTTATTTATCGCTTGTCAGAATATTCCATTCAATTCTTGCACTTAGTTACATTCCACAGATACTACAAATAATATATTACTAGCTGTGCCCGCGCGGCTTCGCACTCATAGATTTTTAGTAGTACACTGTTTGGATCGTCATAGAACTTTCGCGAACCTTCTAGAACATTCTCCTTCCAGAACTTTCAAGAAATTTATCGAATGTACAGGAACCTTCTAGATACACCGACACATTCCGCTACTCAGTTTAGAACATTATAGAACTTTCGGGAATTTTCTAGAATCTTCTCCTCCCAGAACTTTCTTAAGCAGGCTTTTCCGGAAACTTCTAGACTCACCGACACAGTCGGCGCGCCTATTTTGAAACAGTCTGAAGCATTTGCGGCCTTCCCATAACAAAACAATGTGCTGTGCTAGAAAGCACATTTTCGGCACCCACTCCCACCCACACTCAGCCACCCTCACCAAACTCGCATATTATCGATGCGACACCAAGGGCTATCCACCACCATAACCACCGGTGGGTGGTTGTGGCTGTTTATGGAGAAAACTTGACGGATAGGGAACACGGGTTTATTTATATATATATATATATATTGATATTGATTATGAAATATCTGCCACGCGCGGCATCGTTCTTCTTCATCCAGTGCTTGCCCGGTTATCAGACGTTAGCAATCTTGTCTTGTTAAAGATCATAATATTGTTAGCAGCAGCTCGATGTATGTACTGGACTGTGGATTTCTTCATCGCCAGGATGTCGTTCATCTTCCAAGATCTTTTCTATTCGCTATTTTGCCTTGAATGATGGGATGCAGAATGTGGTACGTCCATGAGAAAGGGTGTGGCGTTTTGCGTAAAAAAATGCTTTATGATAAATTAGTTAACTGTTTTTTTTTATAACGCTTATATTAACTTCACTTGTTTGTCCGTTTGTCAGGACGGAATCTTATAATCAATATTTCACCTGCTTCCCAATGTCAATTCGTGCTGAAATTTTGCACACAGGCGTATTAGCGATGAAAATAAATGAATCAGATTAATATTAATTAATCAATTAGTCTATCATAATGAATTAATCAAAGTTTTATAAGGGAAATAATGATCGAGTTCACCAAAAGATGGCGATGCCGAAGTGAATTTATACGCTGGGTAATATTAAGACTAAAAACTAAAACATTATATTATGATTCTTGAAAAAAATATGCTTATTACACGCTTATATTTGAATGTACTAAAAAGTAAGAAACAAATTTTCGGCCAAAATGTGTTTGCCTCACTCTCCAAATAAAAGCGTAGGCGCTTTTACTCCACCAACAACAGAATTCTGTAATCTATCCACCTTTTAATTCGAAAGTGGGACAAAAAAATTTTGGCTGAAAAATTATTTTGTAATTTTTAATATGTAAGCTGTGTGTTAAATTCAATAAAATAAGGTTAACCGTAAAATAATAAATAAAAGTTTTCTTAAATAATAAAGATGCACTTCAAAAGAACATTCATTGTAACAAAAAAATCTTATATCTCTCTTGTTTTTGTGTTTTAAAACAGTGCCACATTCTTGTATCTTGTCCGAAGAAATTTCTTGCGCAGACAGTGTGAAACAATTGTGTACGGGTTGATCATCATATTTTTATGACCTTCTGTCATCAAATGATGCAGAATCGTTTTCAGGTCAACGAACTGGATGGGATTGGTCCAGATCGCAGTACATTAATCGCTGAACTAACAAGATAATCATTTGAGTGTTTCAATTGTTATTTTAATTCCTGACACACAGATTAGAGCACAAAGATGAGTGGTTCAGTAATGATTTTCTGCAAATCCCCAGCAATAAATGCATATATACATAAATATTGCAATAATATCCAGTGTAAATATACTTTTTCACGAATGACAACCATGGATAAAGTTAGCTTTGCAGTGTCAACATGCCAAATGAAACATAAATAACATTTATATGTACACAACTTTTAAAAATTTGATGATGTATGATTGATCTTGGGTGGAATCGGTGAACGTCACATTGTGTAAAGTGATCATTTAAGCCAGCCTTAAAGACAGATTGTCAGCCTTGTGGATACCCAATAAAGACTTTAATACATGCTTTCTCACATAAATAATTTTTTCCTGTGAGACATCTTTTATCTTAACTAATGGCTATCCCTCTGTGGACAAAATCTTGTAACTGAGTTCTTATAAAAACTTAAGACTAGCGCAACTCCAATATCGCGTAAGTCAGGGGATAACTGTACATATGTCCGTTTTTTTCCGTTAACATTTGAAATTTTTTCCATATTGTAATACGAAAATTCGGTTTCTCTATGCAAGGAGAAACTTAACGTAGTTTCTTTATATTTCTAGTAGTTTCTGCATTTATCCAGTGATTCTAGATTCATGCAGACCGTTCGAGAGACATCGATAATGCGCTGTTAGATTCTTGAATTGGTTTGCCCGTCCCGCTTTTCATACAAGAAAGACAATTGAATTAGTATGTGAAAGCCGTACGTACGACGTACATTGTTTCGTTGTGTTGGCGTTTATACCCGTAAACACCAATACAACGAAAAAATGTGCCACGTACGCACGGCTTACACACACTAATTCGATTGTTTTAAATGAATAGCGGTCTACCTAGCTGTTCTCGGGTTGATCGTGACCGCATGCATGTGGAGTTGTTCGCCTGGTCGGGTCGTCCCCATTGGTTTTTTATTTTCGCCTGCCATCGGGTCATTGGCTGTGGCAATATTTACGAGGACTCAATTTGGAAACCCAAGCCGAAGGTTCGCCATTCGATCCTTTTGTTAACATAACGCCTGTCAACTCAAATAAGCCCGACAAGCCTGTAAGTCGAGGAACACACAAAACAAATACCGATTTCGCCACTATCAATTATTCGTCTGCTTGGTAACAAATATTCCGTAAGGTTGTTGGTGTTAAGAATTTTTTATTTTATTTCTTTCTTAAGTTAGTTAATATTACATATCGTATATTTACTATTATTTAACTTTTTGTAGTCTAAATATTTACTTATTAATATATATTTACATTTATATAGTCTACTAGCTGTATCCGCGATATCTTTTTTCTAATTTTTGTCATATTTTAACAATTTGCGTATTAACCTTTACATACACATGTATGTCGTCGCAGACTGAATATTTTGAGTTTGTTCAAATCTTTCAGAACAGTGCTGGATTTATGTCACAGAGACATTATTAATCAATTAGTGTATATTATAGATATCTCACAGAGACGAAACTGTATTAATTATGGGAAAGTAGGTATAGAAGTCATTTGGGTGTACACAGGACTTATGACAGGTCATAAGTCCTGTGTACACCCAAATGACTTCTATACCTACTTTCCCATAATTAATACAGTTTCGTCTCTGTGAGATATCTATAATATACACTAATCGTCGCAGACTTGTTTTAAAGAATTTTTTGAGTTCTTCAATTTCGCTATAAAAAGTATTAAAATATCTCTTACCGTTAAGGCAGCGTTGTTAAAAAACGCATCGCTCGATCATTTTTTCGTCAACTTCAGTTGTAAAATAGGTCACAACGAAGAGCCCTTTTATTTTAACGGAATAATATATAATCTTTGTCCACCCTGAAAGTCCATTCTAAATATTGGTGAAAGAATTTTTGAAATCGCATAAGTAGTTTTTGAGATTACCTCCTACAACCAAACTTACAAACGTTACCTCTTTATTTATTAGTATAGACAATACCCCATATTCAGAGTTGTGAATTATTTGAAATACATATATGTATTTGAAATGCAAATTCAAAATACAAAATACTTATTTTTATTTTGTATTTGTAATACTTCTTTTCACAATGCATTTTATATTTTATTTAAAATACTTTACAAAACATATTTTGTATTTGAAAAATGCGAAATGCTTATCTTTAATTTTTTATTTTGTACTGCGTACTTTATGTGCATTTGATTTCATCAAAATTAATTTTTTATGAACGCACCCATCTTAAGTGTTGCCATTGTACAGATTGTATCCTGACGAAGGGGCCATGGGCTCTGAAGCATGTTGATATTTTCAATACTAAAGTGGTGAAAACTAAGTTTATTTTTGAAAAATAGGTTTTACGGAAATATCGGACTAATTTCTTGCGTTCTTCGCGATATCCATCTTGGAAATAAGTCGCGCTTTATTACAAAAATACAGTTTTACTTGAAGAGACTCGGTATAGAACGAAAATAAAAAAAAGATCAACGTCTATTGTAATTTTTTTAAGGGATTTAATTATGCTAGAATGAATACTTTGACTGCGTCTTAAATGTACGCTAGGATGGACATTATTTTCGCTGTATCTCAATTCCTTCGCCTAAGGAAGGGGTTTTGTTCTTCTCTGTATAATTTTGTGCTTTGTCGACAAACCAAATTTTTATTAAAAGTATGGTAAATTTCTATGAAATGATTTGAAAATTCTGAAAAATTCGTGATTAATAAAAAATTATGATGATTCAATTGTTATTTGAGTTAGTAGTTACAGCTGTTGCTCTATTAGTTCTTGGCCCTTTGTTATTCATTTAAGATGATCAGTGCGCGTGCGCTTACTCTGTGGTATGGTTTTACGTCTCTTGTATGCATGAGGATTAAAGTCGTCAATTAATGGTGAAGCCCGCATGATCCTGCACCAGTTCAATTTGGAGCTTCGACGAAGGTCATGAACACTGCACTATATTGCTGCTGACTAAAATAGCTGCGGCAACCAGTTTAGGAAATGAGGTTAATAAAATATGTAATTAAAGTAGTTTGTTGATCTAGTGGTTCGACCCCCATTCCGGGAGAACAGAAAATTAGTCCTGTCTTCGAAAAAAGAAGCGTTTAGCTTTTTATGCTTCCGCATTTTTAAAATATTTTATTTTTTATTTTTGATGTTTATTGCGTTAACTTTATGGTTGGACATAATTATTATTACTATTATTTTAATGACTGTTCAAAAGCAACATTTAAGATGTCTCAATAACAATAACATTTCTGAGTTCGCAAACCATCTTTTGGAAGCAGGCCACACGTTTAAAAAAGAAAACTGTTGGTTTCTACCAAGAAACTGGAGTGGTGATAAACTAAGTAATTTTGTTTAATTATATTCATAATGAATAACCACAAAGTAATAGCAAAATAGAAAAGTATAACATTGTTTTATATTTAAAAAATTCCCTAGTTGTCTTTGAATTCAATAAATTACCACTCGAATGACAAAACGAATCACTTTAAGAATTAATTAACTTATGTATTTCTGATTCGTTCGTAAGTAAGTCGGGTCAGCAGGAGTGGAATTTATATTGAATTGAATACGCGGAGGCAGTAAAACAAATCGATTGAATTACTTTCTCCTTTATCTAAGGAGACTTCTCGGCCATCCAGTGTAAGAATGCAAGTTGTGCAATTAGAGCCAACGTGAATTACAGTCTCAAATAAAAACTATTCAGCCAATAAGTTACTGGTAGATACATATCGAGACCAATGAGATAAGGTTTTTCAATTTCAGTTTACAAAAAAACTAACCCATAAAAACCAAGTTTTTATTTTATTCCCTTTCTTTGTAAATTAAGTTTACCATCATGTAATAATTGATTGACTGAAAATTAAACATATCTAGACTAATATCTATGTCAAAAATCTCTAAAAATATCTCTTTATTATTTGATTTCTTCCCAAAAAACTGAAGTGAGCTTCTGTGAACCAATTGTCATAAATTTTCGAAATTCGTGGTGAAGTACCTATTATACCTTCCGACGGAGTAATTCTAATTTTAAATATTTCGTGAGATTATCGGGCCGCCGGCGCCGTTGATAGTAATCAAACTTTTGTAATGGTTCCAATTTTAAAAAACCATTAAAATTTTTTTTTAATCCAAAATTATGCTATAGTTATTATTATTTTTTAACGAAAGATCTTCTTCATCGTCGCCACGAGTCTGCTTGCAAATTTTCAGCTCGATTGGATCACGGGAAAAGGGTCAAAAATCGATCCAAAGTTTTTTCGACGGCAAGCAGGCAAGCAGGCAAGCAAGCAAGCAGATGCCACGAGTTAATATAAAGGGAGTAGGTACTTAAATTCCGACAACTTTAGGCATATGTAATCTTTGATAGCACTTAATAAAATAATTAAAAAATTTCTTATCATTATTTACCTATTACAGAACTTAAACTGAATTATACGTATGTATTTATATATTTAAGAATGCTTTTGTTTAATTAGCGTAATTGCCTTTATATATGTATATATATATATATATATATATATATATGTATAAATCTATCTATTTCCGATTGTATCGAACTTTAAAATGATTGAGATCGTCTTGCAGCTTATTGTAAATACAATTATTTAAACATTAACACTACAAAATGCTATTAAATTTTATAGCATTTAAATTATAAAAAATCGTTTTTTCAAGTTTTTGGACAATCAAAAAATTTACATATTTATTTACATAAATAAATAGTAAGTATTTAAAAACAAAGCAGGTGTACAAAAACATCCTGGTATTCAAATGCAACATTGTGCCAAAATTTCAAAGCAATCGTTGAAGAACTTTCAGAGATTAGCGATTTTGTACAAACGAACATTTACATTTTTATTTATATTGATAGGTAAAAATTTTAAGAATCAAAAAACTTTTGAAATTTTATTTTGTTCATTAATCAGAAGTTCACAGGAGTTTGGCTCCGTTATTTGGAACCCACAATATCAAGTACATATAAAAATAATTAAAATAAATAAATTAAACGCGTAAATTCCTAAAGCGATTGACCCATCATACTATTTTTGCACCTTCTCTACGGTCTTTAGCTTCTAGAAGCAAATGCCTAGATACTAAATTTCATCATAACATATTAAATAATAATGTGGATTGTCGTGATTTATTGTCGTGTATTGATTTTAATGTACCAACCCGTCTTTCACATACATACAACTCTTTTCCGACCTAAAAAATAAAAAACTCAGGCCGCAAAAAACTCGGTTATCATTAGAACCGTAAACTTATTCTTGCAATGTGATAATTCCTTTGGCATAGACTTATTAACAGACAGAAAGTATATTCTTAAGCAACGACTTAAAATAATGAATTCATGGGCTTAAAACCAACGTACAACACACACGCACACGCACACACACACACACACACACACAAAACATCACCTTTAAGTAAGTAATTTTATAGATTTTATTATAAGCGATTAATCAATGTGTGGAGCGGATATTATTCAAATGTTTTAATCTTTTTTTTTGTAAAACATTTTCATGCATTGTAAGCTTCAAGTTGAATAAATAAAATTAAAAAAACATATACATATTATGTGATCACTTATTTTAATCGACATTTTTGTTTCGTATATAAGTAAGACTCTCGTTTGGTTATCAAATGGTTGGAGATTAGGGACTCGTCCCAGATAATTACCAAGTTAGTGATATTTTAATAGCACAATCGATTAGCTTAGTATTTTTAATAATCGTTACGTACTCCGTATATGAATCTCTATTATTTTAAAATATATTTTTTGTAACTTATCTGGCATGTTTTATTTGTTGATTTATGCTAACTTATGGTCAAATACCCACAATTGATATTGACAAAGCTTGGGTATTTAGATCTCAATTGCCTGTCATATTCTTAGAGCACATTTCATACTTTAATTTTTTTTAAATATTCAATCACTATTATATCACTAAAAAATAATAATAAATAATAATAAATGAGCCCTTGTGCTCGAGTTCTGACCACGGTTGCCTCGAAGACTTTTAGGAAAATCTTAAAGTTCTTGCATCTGACAATGTAGTCAGCCTATATTGGTCTCCAAGACCTACAACATTTTGAATTAATTCTAAATCTCGCAAAGATTTGATTTGGTCGTTTATTGATCTTAATCGACCGGTATATGGTGGAGAATTTTAATTTTACAAATTATACGTGGTTTTAATTTATTATCTAATTTCTCTGTAAGGTTAATACGTTAATATAATAAACCTCATTGAGAAACGAACCTCAAGGCACTGATCTTTAATTAAACGACGTGCATGGCAACACCAATGTCGTGTTGAAGTTTAAGCGAGCGGCTTGTAGTTTGGTCTGCCACCTCTTATACTCTCGTGCTCTCCCGATACTCCTATGCTCCTGGTACCTACGCCCGCCTGGGAGGAAAGTCTCAGCCTTGATTTATATTGCCAATTACATGGTTAGTCCCGTCGCTGCTCTGAACTCCTGGTATTAATGTAAGACGTCATGGACGGCGAGGGATGAACGTCGCTATATATTTTTCGAATAACCAACCGACTAGGAACAAAAATGTACGATCATTTTCTTTGGGACCTTGTCGCCATTGCTTGATTTACTCTTCTGTTTCGTGTGCTCTTGTTAGCTTGAAAATGCTGCGTCTCGATTTTTGCGAATTTATTATTTAATATAAAAAATCTGAAGCCCTTTCTTTCTTTATCCTCGATATTACAATTAGTTGCGTAGTCACTCTTGCCCCTTGAATTATTTTGTTCGATACGAGACGAATATCAAATGTCTTTTCTCCATGACATTTTATAATGACATTTAAAACTTGATATCAAGTTTTAAATGTCATTATAAGAACATACTGTGTTCTCAAAATACCGTCACGGGACGTGGCTGTGGGAGACAAATGAAACACTAAAATCAATTTCACTTATATTTATTACGCAAAAGGTCACTGGATATGAACTAAATCGGAGCACTGGCCTTAAATTCTCAGTCGCTCAACGTTTCTAGAATATTTCATAGACTTATTATTACATTGTTTTTTTAATTCACATTAATTAACGCTATTTCTATCGCTTCGATCACTTAATGATTAATTAACTACGCCTAATTAACGCTTTTCTTTTTATTACACTATTTTGTAATGTATCCCTGATAAATGAATACTTCATTATCGCTGGATAATACGTTTTTATCATTTGCTAGAATATTCCATTCTCGCACGTATTATTTGTCGTTTATTTATTTCGCCAGTAAGGTACTTCGCTCGATTATACGCATTATTTATCGCTTCACAATTCACGACTGGCCACACTGGGCGTCATCTCGCATTTCACGCGTACTTCGCACTGAATTGTCCTGTCAAACACGACAACTTTCCGGCGTTGTTTAGGAGAAGATTCTCGTTGCTTCTAGGCTTTTTCAGGTGTTTTTAGACGTTTCGCGAAAGTCGTAGATTTCTGTAGACCGTTCTTGATGTATCGATAGTGTTGACATATTACAAGGAATTTGGACAGTACGCAATTCCTTTTGCTTGCCATTTCTTGACAAATTTTTTGCACATATGCACAAAAAATGCATAAAAATGTGTTTGTGTTCATTAAAAAATATTTTATTTTTAATGCTCATATTATATTTTCTTTGTTACAGGTACGCAACTAAGAGGTAGTTAAAATCAATAAATGCTCGCGTTCACTTTGCTGAGATGCACATTTATGGGTGCCACCAATCTATTGAATTACGAGAGTGCTGAAGCGTAAGAAGAAAACGGGGAATAAAGGTGAGTTGTAGCTTTATCGATAAGGTATTGAATTCGAGAAGCTATCGGATGGACAGCACAATGGAGCCGAGTTCTTGAGAATTCCGAGGCACTAATCATAAATGAAAGTGAGTAAGAATGATATAATAATAAGAATTTGATCAGATCGAATCGTTTGGCTTGACTGGATGGTATTCTGTGGTAATATTAGGTCCTTACATATGAAATTGGCGTTTTGCCGTACTGGCAAATTTGATCTCAAATATCTTCTCTTTGGTTAGGAATTCCAAATCCAAATTTATACAGCTATTTACTCATGTATTTGTGTTTTGAAAATTATAATTCATTTGTTTTTTCCTCAATTGTTTTTTTCTTTGCGTCACTCAGTTTACAAAATGAAAAACTTGAAATATCGCGTTATTTACGAGTACGAGTTCCACCGTGGCACCAGTGCTGCAGAAACGGCTCGAAGGATTAATGATGTGTATGGCGACGGTGCCGCAAAAGAAAACGCAGTGCGTTTTTGGTTCCAACGTTTTCGTTCTGGAAATTTCGACCTGCAGAACAAGCCCCGTGGACGGCCGGAGACCAAAGTTGATAATGAAGAATTGAAGGCTATTGTGGAAGCGGATCCATCGCAAACCACATCCGAGTTAGCTGCAGGCTGCGGTGTTAGTGATAAAACTGTTTTAATCCACTTGAAGAAAATTGGTAAGGTGAAAAAGCTTGAAATGTGGGTACCTCACGAATTGAGTGAAGCAAATCAACAAACGCGCGTTGACTGCTGCGTTGCATTACTCAACCGGCACAATAATGAAGGGATTTTAAATCGAATCATTACCTGTGATGAAAAGTGGATCCTGTACGATAATCGGAAGCGCTCATCGCAATGGCTGAACCCTGTCGAACCAGCCAAACCATGCCCCAACGAAAATTGACTCCAAAAAAGTTACTTGTGAGCGTTTGGTGGACTAGTGCTGGTGTCGTTCACTACAGCTTTCTTAAATCTGGCCAGACGATTACGGCAGATGTCTATTGTCAGCAACTGCAAACCATGATGGAAAAGCTAGCTGCTAAACAACCGAGGCTGGTTAATCGCTCTAGGCCACTGCTGCTTCATGATAACGCTAGACCACACACTGCACAACAGACGGCTACCAATTTAGAGGAGCTTCAATTGGAATGTCTAAGACATCCACCTTACTCTTCGGACCTTGCTCCAACAGATTACCATTTTTTTCGAAATTTGGATAACTTCTTGCAAAGGAAAAAATTCAACTCCGATGGGGCAGTCCAAACCGCCTTCAAAGATTTTATTGATTCCCGTCCGAATGGTTTTTTTATTAAAGGGATTAATGAACTACCTATGAGATGGAAAAAGTACATAGATAGCAATGGTACATACTTTGATTAAATAAATATATTATAATAAAAAAAAATCGGCTTTATGTTCCTCCCATACTAAACTCAATTTCATATGTAAGGACCTAATATATCAAGCCACTTGAAAGATGTTTCAAGATATATGAGGTTTAATATAAAAGTATAGCTATTGAAAGAAATGTATTAATTTACATTATATTAACGTATATCGTCGTTGTATACAGGTTTATTTGAAGAATATTAATAATCTCGCAGGACTATATTCCTCCCTTGATTATGAGTCGTAAATGTTCAAGCTATTATGACCTAATATCAATAGTTGAGGAGAAATGCGACATCAAAGTTTGCATTTTTTTATCAATATTTCGGACTTATTTTTTGTAAAATTACAGTAATTCATATCGATTACGAAAAATTTATTTGTTTCAATACAAGTTAAATAAAATGATAAAAACACTGAAAAAATTCCAATTGGAATGTTTTCCAATTGGAATTTGAAGGGTTTTATTTTTTTATTTGACTTGTATTAAAGGGAATGTATTTTTCAAATTTGATATAAGTTAGTGTAATGATAGTCCAACGTTTTACAAAAAATAAATCAGAAATACTGAAAAAAAATGCAAAGTTTTATGTCGCATATCTCCTTAACTATTGATATTAGGTCATAATAGCTAGAACATTTTCGACTCATAATCAAGGCAGGAATATAGTCTTGCGGGGTTATTAATGTTTTCTAAATAACCCTGTATATATAATAAAGCCAATGTGCCGTTTAGTACATTCTGAGATGAACGAATCAATTTGTCAATTTTTCATATAAATTATGGAGATGTACTAAAAAAAATAGCCATTCATCTGGAAAGTCTGCCTAGTAATTATTTAAAATATTTTTTATAAATTTAGTCTGTGCAATTATTTTTTAAAACAGTTTCATTCGTTTTTCTCAGAATGTACTAAAACGGCACATAGGATTAATTATATATACAGCGACGATATTTCAATATAAGAGATAAAAAAAGATTCGTGTGAATTTTATAACAAGAAAAAAATAATGCCAATCCAATTATTTCAAATTAATGCTATTACAATTTTTGTGGTTTAGACTTAATGCGACATTACTGTCGCAATTTTAAAGACTTTTTGTGGATTCAATTTTTGAATTACTTTAAAGCTATTGCAGATCTGAATTAATAACATTCTCGTGTGTTGTTGTCGTGATTAATATATCATTACGCCGTTTGCATACTGGCAGAGAGGATACAATGCCACACTCCTGACACAAATTTTGCATCATCCACATTAATCTTTTCATGCATGTTCTTCGATCGCTGAGACATCAAATAGGACCATATTTGGTTACCCGATTATTCTAAGTTCTATTCGGGCATACCCGCTCTTTTTCTGGTGTAAGCAGTACAAGGAGACAGAGATTGGCTGGCCGAGTAGAGAGAATTGAAAACTCCTGGACTCCCGTCCATGTATATTCTCCCAGGAAGAAGGGGAGTGGATAAGGTGAATAAAAATGCAGGTTGATTTCACACTGCCTTTGACGTCATTAATGATGATGATGATGATGATCATATACTTTCTCATATTCATATCTTTCACATCTTTTCATATTTATATCATATCTTTCTCATATTCTTACCAGCCCAAGTCATTCGAACTACATGCTAGTGTACTTTATCTTGTTGATTGTGGTAATATTGTCTTTACGCTCACTCCTAAATTGATAATTCTTTACTCTAGCAAGAGTGGATTTTCCACATGAGCGCCTAAGTGACCCCATTTTTACTACTCTACCACTCACTCATATACTACATCACTAATCTTAGCTTTAATGCAAGTTTTCAAAGCCTCATTCTGTTTAGTACCTACATTCATACTCCTTTCGATATTTTTCTCGATTTTTCCTTTCACATCAAATTTAAACAAGTTTCTTCTTCAAATGTAGCAAATTTATTTTGTGGTAACATAATTATAATTGATATAAATTAACTTTGTTAAAACCACTTATTTATTGAACAAAATTCAACGTGTTTCTAAGCCAATGGCTTTTTCGTCAGGATAACAAAAATAATATTTAAAAATCGAAGTATAGATCAAAATATCAAAAAATTTATATATGGAAAATGATAATATAAAGTACCTAATAAATTAAATTTTTTTAATATTTTGATCTATACTTTATATCAATTAAAACAAGTTTAATCAGAAAACAAAGAAATAAAATACTGAGAATGATTTATAACATGATATATTCTGGCAAACAAAAGAAATACAAATATTGTAACTTAAACTCAAACATGTTTATGACAAAACAAAAGACAGAGACATTGAAGTACATGAAAACCATTAACTTAACACAAATTAAATCAAAATACGACATTACGTTCTGTATATATATATTTTTTTTCCATAAATGAAATAATAATAAATATACAGTACATCATTCATAAACTTTAGAGGGAGTTAGGAATATGGTTAAATAAAATAATCTTAAAAGGCCGTGTTATATTTAACGACCTTGTGAAATAAATACCATTGCAGATTCCATCCGGTACAGATGGGGAGAAAAATAATGTTACACCATTTGAGGCTCCGCCGATCGCAGTCTTATTGCTCCCGAAAAGTGACGTCAGCTTTTTGATGTCGTAAGACTTCAAGCAATTTTCCATATAAATGTTCCCCTCTTAACAATTCAATAAAGGCCCAAGAAATGAGATTGTCGACGCAGCCCGGATATTTCAAAGCCAACCGTCGCATCCGCATCCGGTTACAGATATGGAGCATATAAAAGATTGATGAAAATTCCTCGCGTACGACAGAGATCGTTTTTAATAAATAGTATGGGGACAGGAAGTAAGTAATGCGATCTCAAGTTTCCATGTCTGTACACACATTGGCTGTTGACACAAATACATTTTTACTTACACATTTTTTTGTAACTGTATTACCTGTTATCTGCCAAAATCCCCGAACTCAAATGTCATAATATCCAAACCTTCCAACCTACTATGCTATACATCTAAAGAAAATATTTTAAGTTTGATACCATAACGTAAGTCTGTCGGTCTATAAAGTATAACTATTGTTCTCAGTAACGCTTCGTTCGGTTTTTGGTAACGCATAGTAACGACTCGTCCAAATTGCTGTTAAGAAATGTGCAGCTCGAGCAAGCGTTTGAACGAGTCGGTAAAAAAGTCTGCGGTCTCCCACGAACCGAGCGTTAAGATGTTATACATTAAAAATTTCATAATTATTTATTTATTCTAATTCGAAGAGAAAACATTAAAATCGTGTGAAAAAGGTGGTCTTAAACCAAAAAGATAGGTAAGTACCATTAAACATACATGCGAATGTATATCGCATAAAACAGGCTTATATTTGAAGTACATACAGTGAAAAATGACCAGCTGATTTTATTTATATTTTTCCTTAATAGGTATTATTAAGTAGCTTCATTTAGGATAAAATTCTTTTACAACCAATTTTTTCTGAACAGTCGAAGTAGTACAACAATTATTCAGGAAACTAGTTGTACCCGGTCAAAAATGACGGAACATTGGTTCGCGTCTTTGCTAAGGTCTAGTAGAGCATCTTTTTGGCAGTCTACGGAGAGGCGCAGGCGGCCGTAGCCACATGCGTTAATCGACCGTTTCAGGTTTGGTGGCTCGGGGTTGAAGCCCCATCTCCGGCCGTTTTTTTAGCCGTGAATTCGAACGAAATTACGGACTTTACACAAAGTTACGGGAACAGACAGACGGATGGACGTACAGACAACGAAATTATTATGCTTGATAGGGAAATACACATACTACGCAATACGCAGCTTTAAATACGAAGTTAAATGTCCGAAATATCGGTAATCTTATGCATTTTATGATCTTGCACAGTATCATTCAGCATACTCGGTTGCCCACCTTCCAAAGAAGACGACACATATTGAAGAAAAGTAAATTAATTCAACTTTTTCTCTCCATTATAATTGGATAAAGTTATGCAGAAAGCATCCAACCCATAAAATACTAAATATGAGTTATGTACGGGTTTGGATAGCTCAGTACAATATCTTTATGTGCCGAAAGCTCTAAGTGATACAGTTTTTTGTAAATTTAATATTTTCTCACCCCCATCACGGCCGTCACCGTTAAATAAACTCTAACTCAAAAAAGTGGTTGGACTGTTTTCTGCGATTTGAATTTTCAAATCCTTGGCAAATAAAATATTGGTTAAAAACATCCATGTGGTATGGACGCATTATACAAATTTTTAAATCTACTGTTACTACGCGATAATAATTTTGTAAAAAAAAACATCGTTTTCTAGGCCTCAGATTTTACTTTTTATCTCACGCTTTATAAAATTAATAGAACAAAGAACCAACATAGAAAAATAAGTTCCTACTGTTTTTCGTACATTTAGACATTTTGTAGAAACAATCCAACTTGTAAAACGCGTCATATCTTCGGAAATAAAAGTTTTTTCTTATAATAAAATTAAGACAATATGAAAAATATCTCTACAATGAGCCCTGTGCAAAAAAAATAAGCAAAAATGAATCAAATATCGACGAATTAGGTTTTTGAATGTCCAAATTTTTTAGAAGCCATTTTCTCAGTTCCATGTTTCTTGGATTGGACGCTTTCTGCATAATTACGTCCAATTAAGAGTCGACCATTTCCCAATAGATTAGATAAACATTAAAGGTACACTGATACACATGCTCATTAGTGGCACGTGAGCACACGCAGTATTAAGCTTCTTGAGTCATTGCTATTTAGTAGCATGCGTGTACACACATTGCTAGTAATGAGCATGCTCATTACTATCAATGTGTGCTCGTTCGATTTGTAGGTAGAAGGGGTATCTTTTAAGTATGTGTGAACAGGCTTTTTTATGAGCATGCTAATGTCATTTGCGGCTAGTATAGATTATCAGTGCGATCTTATCAGTCCGCGACAGATGAAACAAATATGTCGCGTTGGGGAGATGAAAAAACATAACTTTTCGTGACTTATTATAGGAAATATGAATGTCTGTGGAATACTCGGTCACCGCTACGTAAAAATAATGTAGCAAGAAATAATGTTTATGAAACTTTATTAAAAGACATGAATGATTCAAATCTTACAATAAAATAAAAAATGTGCGGATGGAAACTCGGGAACTGTTTTGATTTATTGGTTCACTTGAATTTCCTGTTTCAGTTTGCAAACTTTCCATTTTGAAAAAGAGCGTCTCTATCTATACAAGAGCATGCCAGTAACAAGCATGTGTGTTTGATTGTTAGCTTTGAGCATGCTCATTCATCAATCGTCGTTCGTACTTCTGAGAGCCTTCAAGGAAATAACATCGAAAAAGGATTTCTTTTTACCTTCGTGAATGCGGTGGGAATGGAAAAAATATTTTAAAACTGTACTTTCTAACATTGAATGATTGGGCAATCACTTCGTAGTGCAATATCTTAATTTAAAATATACCTATTTATTTAAACATTGTACTACACTCGCAATATTTGATTTATTGATCACTTTTATGTTAAATAGACTAGTTAAAATTCGCCTAAATACCAGTGTCTATGATAACGAAATTAAAACAATCAAAGAAATTGTTATAAATAACGAATATAATTGCGCGTTAATAGATAGAATTTTAAAATTAAAAATAAGCATGCTAATAACAGGCAAGTGTGTACAGTTGTTAGAGCATGCTAGTTTTGAGCAAGTTAATGAGCATGCTAAAAAATAGGTATGTGTATCGGTACCCTAATATCGGAAATGGGAGTGCAGCGGATTTGCATAAGGCGTCTGATACACATGCTTATTTAGTGGCACGTGAGCATGCGCAGTATCGACCTTTTCTAGGCCTTGCTTATTAGTGGCATGTGTGTACGCACATTGCTAGAAATGAGCATGCCACTGTCATTCACCATAG
>JADDOH010025121.1:0-28061 GCA_016648135.1 Agrypnia vestita | reverse complement strand
GTGACATTATTAATAAATAAATATATCTGTATTATTTGTCAACTTTAGTTTAAGGCTCAATCTGAGAAAAGGAATATTGTTCCCGAAACATGTAAAAAACCAATAAAAAGTTGTGTAAACAAAATTATAATAGATTTATTTTTTTATCTATAAAGTTGAAAATAGGGAATTTTTAATAAAAATTAATTAAATCTAAATTCAAGATTATATTACATATATAATAATTAATGTTGGAATCCTGAATAAGGACCATAGTTAGGTATAGAAAATTTTATTCCCTACAAGTTTGTTTATCATTTATATGCTAAAGTTGAAAAGTAAGGAAATAACACAATAATTAAATTTTTGCATCCCTTTTCAGGTAGATATAAGAAGTCGAGATCGATCGAATAAAATATTGATTTTAGAAAAATATCTAGCCGGCCTGTTAATTAATAATAGTTCAATAAAAAATAAAATAATTAAACAGAATTGTTTTATTTTATACAGCGTAAAATTGGGAATTCACCGAATCGTCGCACGTGACATCACAAAAAATCAAGTAAAAAAATAATAGATAATAGCTTATTAAGCCTATCTCGCCCTACGCATGTATTCAAATTTCAAATCTCTAGTCATAGTTCGTGTAACAGATCTGCACTCTATGGTAGTGTACTTTAGAGTTGAAATGAAATTACCCGTCGAGCCGTCTATGACGTCTATGGCATCTACAAGTCGACAGCGAGAGATGAGAGAGAAATAAACGGAGACGTTTTGTCTTGCTCTCGCTCGTTGCTTTGCATTGCGTTAATCTCGAATCGTCCACCGACCACGGCGTCCGCTGTCCACCGTCTACGAATTCAACTAGTCCATGCGATAAACGTAAACGGTCGACGCGTCGATGCAACGTCAACGGTTGATTTCAACTAGTCCGTCCATTCAACGCCCATCCCTACCGGAAATGCAGGGAGTCGTTTGTACGATATACGACACACTGAAGGTTTGACGGACGCCTGCGCTCGGAACCAAAAGTAATAGTGAGCCAGTGTTTTACCCTTGTATCTCATAGCAGTCCTTTATTAGTGAGGTATTGATCACTACAGGTACATACGTACGACTTCGCACGCGTAGATTAAAATAAGTTTTAGTCATATTTTATCAATTTGTGAATTAACCTTAACATATAGATATACGTCTTCGCGAACTTTTATATAGAACTTTTTGAGTTCTACAACTTCTCTGTATTTAAATATATCTAACCGTTAAGGCAGCGTTCGTAAAAAAACGCATCGTTCAACCATTTTTTCGTCGACTTTAGTTGTAAAATAGTTCACCACGAAAAGCCCTTTTATTTTAACAGGATAATTTATAACCTATAACCACCCTGAAAGTCCATTCTGGATATTGGTGAAAGAATTTTTGAAATCGGATGAGTAGTTTCGGAGATTACCTCCTACATACAAACTTACAAACTTAACCTCTTTATATTATATATTAGTATAGATACCTGTCTACTAAAATACGCCTGAAAATCAGTATTTTCAATTTTTTAACTGCTTTCATACACCTGTATATATTTTAACAATACTTTTTTTACTTAGAAATGTTCTGAGCACATTCTTACTGGACTTTGTCTCCAGCAGGATGATTATTAATTAATTAAGACAAATTATAGAAGTCTCACAGAATACCTTTGTTTCTGTGAGACTTCTATAATTTTTCTTAATTAATTAATCATACCTCCGAGGACAAAAAAGTGACCATGTTCTCAGATATAAAATATTGACGATGTGTTGTCTTATTAATTTGTCCGATATTGTGTGTATTCTTGTGTCCACGCGATAAACCACGATCCGCGCTACAGAAGACCTTCCATCGCACCAGCTGACCCCTGTCGATAAATAGCTATCATTGTTGGTCAATTCTTTATTTCGCGCGATGATGTCATTGGGTTGTGTTTACCGCGGGCCTTCTCCAACGGTGTTGCACAGCCTGCAGAGTACAGGTGGCGGTGCAGGTATCCGCCCAATCGTTCTCCAAAAAAACCGAGGGAAATCGCATATCTTTTTACACTCCTCTCTCTCTCACTCACCAGTATAGAAGGAGTCGACGACCACCAGAGTCGAAACATGAAATTTTTTTCTGTAGATAAGGAGATTTGGATATTAGGGCAATGAGAAGCGCGCGCAATTTCATTTGACCAACAAAAAAAACAACAAAGATTTTTTCTGTCCACCAAATTCGTTAATATCATAGTACGCTGTTTTATCGACACGGTCAAAATTATTTACCGACAGCTCACAGTGAGGAAAAATTCAATATTTTTTTAACGAACGAATTCTTCACTATAATAAATAAGTACACACTGTTTTATCGACATTGTCAAAATTCAACGACGGCACATTCATTTTCTTTACTTGTATTTACTAATTTATAAATATATAGCTATTAGCTTTTTTAAATTTTGAAGTTAATTTCTGTCTCTGCTCAATTGATATTTTAATTGTGATGTCAAATGTTACACATCATATGCGACCTACCGTAAGTCTCGCTCGTTTTCATTTCAATATGTCTGACTTATTTTGTGTAAAACTTTGGACTATAACTACAGTAACTTAAATGGAATTCGTTCACTATAATGCAAGTGAAATAAAAACCTTGCAACAAACGATAAGAAACGTATTTTTTTCAATCCTTTACATGTAAATTTAAAATATTTGTGATGGGTTTGTTCCCACGCGCCTCAATTATGACATGTGTTGTATTGTTTTATTTTGCACGGTGTAAAATTATTGGCAAGTACATATCTTGATCAGAAAACAAAAAGTTTGTTGCAAAAAATATTGAGAACCATTTTTGTGTCAGCTGACGTAATCACGACTGGAAAAAAATATAATTTACTCTCAAGTGTTTACTATTGGCGGAGCAAAGGTGACTAGGCGCTGGACATTTCTTCAGTCTGCAAATGGTTTTCTTTTGAAGTGATTCTTATAATTAAGCTACGTTCATCTTCCGTACTACATTTGAGGTGTGTTTGAGATAAATACCAAAAACCTGTCACTATTCGAGAAGTTTCTCTGGAATTTATGAAATCTACATCTTATGGAAATAAGTTTTTAAAAACAATTGCCACCTCATTTTCCCCTTATATTCATGTATAAATATTTAACTTTTAGATATGGATTTCACTGTGTTTGCTGCCAAACATTGCTGCTTTTGCTATTTATATAATTGGATATTGCTCTCTTTGCTACGTTGCTTCGGACTGAATTCGACATCAACTCATACTCCTTGGGAATTGATTGGTTAATATGAATATTACTGACTTTGCTTTTAATAGTGATTTGGAAACGTGATTTCGGAAGGGATATTGCTATATTTCCTATGAAATCTCAAGTTCAGTACATTCTAAATTGGTAATTCTCGGTAACTACTAAACTACTCAATTTTTTTGTTTGTTGATTTTTTGTTTATTGCTGCCTTTGCTTTTACATCCCTCATACAAAAACAATACGCAAAAAATATATCTCGCATTTTATCAAAATAGACAGATTATAGCCTTAGAATACTTGTACACATATTATACTTAGTGGCAACTTGAAAATTTGACGGTAAAAATCGTTATGTATTAATTTGTTATGCATTAACTGCTATGCGTACAAAATATAATACATTACAAATGACAGCTCTAATATCTAATACAGCTGTCATTCGTAATATATTTGAATTTTTGTTGAGTATTCTCTAATACGAACATAACACTTGAAAATCTATTAATTTATTCTTATTTTCGTTTTTTGGGATTTCATTTTATTTTTTTTAATAGAGATACGATCACGGAATACGTATCGCATCAATATTCTTATCATTTTCAGAATAAGCTAGACGCTTGTGCTATGAAAATATGACTAACTTGCTGGTGTCCTGTAATGGGACTCGAACCACCACCAAATCACTAGGCGAGCGTATTCTTAACATGCCTACATTTTTCTGTTTACTAATTAAGTCTCTTTTTCTCTTGTTTAATTTTATTTTATTCATTCTTGTTGTATTATTCTTAACATGCCTAAGTTTTTCTGCTAATAATTAAGTCTCTTTTTCTTTTGTTTCATTTTTTTATTCTTTCTTGTTATGTAATTCTTAACATGCCTAAGTTTATTTCATAACATATTTATCATAATTAACATATTTTTAAAAGTGGAGACCTGTAATTGGCCATCTATATTATATTATATTAATGTTTTCTGTGCTTCTTTGTTGTGCTGTTGGTCTTCCGTGAATATTAAATAAATAAATATAGGTACGCACAAAGCCTTTAAAAAATACATCATACCTATATCTTTGATAAAGATTGATAGCAAAGTAAAAAAGAAACGCCAATATTTAAATAATTACCAAAATACAGTTACAGTTATATTGAAACGTACGTAACAGCTTTAGTAAAATACTAGCTGCAACACGTCAAACATGACAGAATATTGATTCGCGTCTTTGCTAAGCCCTAGTAAATATTTATAACATATTTTTGACGGTCCATGGACCCATAAACAAGAACCAGATCAATTTAAAACAGCGTCATGAAAATATAGTCGGTACAGTTGCCGGCAAACTTCTTGAAATTCTTTGGCGTAGTGGGGGAATGCGCAGAAAACAAAACTTGGGTCTCTTTGGTGGAATGGTACATGCGCTAACTTCCCCCCACTACGCCGCAAAATTTCAAGATGTCGCGGTAGTAGCTCACCCAAACGCTACGTGAAACCTTTAATGTAAGCAAAAAATAAAATATCTATAGGTCGACCACAATCAAAAGACCATTACCTAGCTTTGTCCGGTAAGAATAAAGCGAGGGAAAGTTGCCTGGCAAGCCCGTATTACAAGCCTCAATATGATATTACAAAAAAAAATTTTTTTAAACCAAATTAATTAATCAATTAGAAAGACATACAAAAAAATCTAATTCACGAAAAAATATAAACTGCTGGGATTCGCACCCAGGTCACTTCTTTCCGGGGCCGGTGCTCTGACCACTAAGCTATAGCAACCCTCTATGTTTCCGTTAATATATCGACCTTATATGTACTTATTCATTTTTTATCACATAACTTTGTTCTGAAAAATTACAACTTCATAAATATGAATGTGTCTTGGAATATATATATATATATATATATATATATATATAGATATATATTATTATATATATATATTATATATATTATATATATATAATTTTAGTTTAAAAAAGGTTACTAACTAGAAAAATTTATTTTGTGTTCATTTTTTGCATCGTAACAACAGACATATGCGGTCTAGCTATAAACTTACAACTTAGATTACAGTTAATAATTTTTGTGTGGGATTCAGTAGGGGTCACCTCTGATACTTTGTGATAGTTTTTTCGTGATATTTAATTGATATTTATACGTCTGTTTACGGTCTTAGGGATACTTACGGGTGTACAAATATGAAAGAAAAAAATTGTTTTGCTTTGCTAATAATACAGGCACGTGGGGGTGTCGTGGTGGAGGTGGAAAGGAAAGCCTAGGTGTGAAATAAAACCTGTTTTTCTGTGACATCTGAGGTCGTGTCCCATCGTGTTGAATGTCAAGCATGAACAGAGGTTCGTGCTGACGGAACTCGTCTTCGGCTACTTTAACCCGCGAGAACTCGCTCCAATAAAAATTACATGGGCACTCGCGCGTAGAGCATTTTGCTCACAAATATATTAAATAGTGAAAAATATGCCTTAAGCCAAAAAATCATAGTTGTAATTGTGGTTTTTATAATAAAACACTTATAATTTTGTAATATTTGTACATATTTAACATTTAAAAATATTATAAACTTTCATTTTTATAACAAAAAGAAAAACTTAAATATAGCAAGTCTTCCAAGGCTCACTTAAGAATATAAAGAAAAAATATAGCAAAAATTAACTTTCTTATCAATCTAATTAAGAAACATTGATCTTCATCGTAAATAAGACTCTTACATATAGATATACATATAAAGATGGATCTTCAACATCTTCTTCATAGTATTCTTCTAACCGCGCCAAAATACGTTGATCTTGTTCATCCATCTACAAAAATATATTTATTTTATATATACTTTACAATATTAACAATGAAATTAATAATGAGAAACATTAAAAACAGTTTATTTTATTTTTGAAATATTTTTAACTTTATTAAGTACTTGTCGTCACTCGCGCAATGAGCAAAACGCCGCGCGACGGTAACCCAGAGAAACGAACCTCCCCATGTTTTGTGAGACAACCTCCTCAATTTTACGCGCGGGAGGGGGAACGTATAAAACTCAGCTACTGAATATACAAGACTCGAGAAATTATTTGAAAATGGCGCAAATTTAAAATTTACCATGAGCAAAATGCTCATAGCGCGGGTGCTCGCGGGTTATCTGTGAATTCTTTCCATTCTTGTCTTGGTGAGGCGTCAATGCATTGTACAGTGAATTGAACTGAACTCTTGAATTAACATAGCACTTATTAAGGCCGTATTAATTAAGCAACCTCACGTACGAATTCGGTGACCTATGACCTGTGGCAGGAATGGCGAACCTTTTTGCACATAATTTATAAAATATATATTGTGTCTTGCCAGTGGTGTTTTGCGTCTCCTTCACAATGTAATGATAAATAAATATGAGTTAAGTGTTAAAACCGAATCTGCTGTTAAATTAACTCTTGCTGTGTTCATTAGTGAAGGGCAAAACTTCATCACAGAATGAAGGCTTTAACATACACACCTTCACCAATTTGAAAGATTCAAAATGAACGCTTCACTTGTAGTAGGTACTGAAACATTACGCAGTTCGTCTACTACAATGAACTTCATGAAGTTAGCTGTTTTTTTATTGTTTACAAAATTACTATAAAATTGTTCATGTAGCTAAAAATTGTTGCTGACGGGGGGTGGAAATCAGGTCGTTCATTAAAAACTATTTCTGGCGGAGGGCGAGGGTGGGATTTGAATTTCACTAAAAGTCACATTTCACGGCGATCGGTGTTTGAAGTTTGATTAAAAACATGTGAAATGTGAATTCGAGTATAATAAAGTACTTACTTTGAAGTTTGATTAAAAACGTGTGAAGTCGAGTTATGTTTGTTTAACTTATCAGAATAAATATTTGTAGATATCTGTGGTTCTACTTATCGTGTTGTGTCGCTATTGAACACATTGAATGTGAGTCAGTCCTATCAATTACAAGTGATGATCAAAATGATAACCTATGTATACGGTACCGATATTTACCTCGATTAAATCTCTGAAACTTGTTTCATCCCATAGACACGGACCTTTATATGTATGTGTAAGAATTGCTAACTCAGACGCGTAAGGTTAATTCTGTAGTGTGATGTATTATACTTTGTATGATTTTTCTTCTTTCTTAGCTTAGGTTATTGGTAGAATATTCCTGTATTGTAAGTCGATGCACGATCCTTATATCCGCTTTATCGACTTTTTCGGTTCCTGATATTGTCCTACTCGAAAAAAATTGCTGCCTTTGATGGTAGGCTGTACGTGATCGAACCCCAGCTTACGATTATTACTCTCTTCGGCTTCTCAATATTTTTGCGACAAACGGGTAATAAGCGAGGTTGTTTTTAACCCTCTAAAAGACAGAAAAAATATAACAAAAGGTCTTTATTCCAGGAAAAGTTTCTGAAATAGTAGGCCTTCAAGCCAAGCGACATGTTATAAGAAATTTCGAAAAGTGTCCATACTTAATCCACTACGTATGTCCCTTTTCATAAAATAATTAAATGTTGAATAAATTTATGTACTATTTAGTGATGCAATGAATACTACTTTCACGAATACGAATATCAAGCCTACTACTATTCGGCAAATACGAATACGAATAATTCAACAAGGTAATAAATAATACAGCACAGTTCTTTTTTTACTAAGAGATTTAATAATTAAAATTTCACAACATTTCTTTTATTCGTTTGTACATCACTTTTTTCACGCTTATTTTTCATATTTCACGATTTAATTTGAAATTATTTTATAAGAGTTAACACTTTTATACACAACGGAAATAAAATGGAACGAACAATACGTATTACAAAACAAAAACTACATGAAATTAGCACCTAACCTTGTTGATAACCAAACGAAAGTAGATGAAAGAACTCATGCTGTGAAACAAGTAACAATCGCAACTTGAGAACTCAACAAATCCATTCCTTCAATGATAGAGGAATCCCCGATAATAGAGTGCGTAGGATACACGGTGCACAGCCAAACCGTAATTTGCGTTGCGTTCAGTTATAAATAGTTTGTTTTTAATATTCGTGATGATATTCGGCGAATACGAATATTCGGTAAATACCTACCATTCGGCGAATACGAATATTCGTATTGTCGTATCACTAGTACTATTATATTGTAATAATAAATATCGTTAGAGCTTGACCAACGTAAATTGGCGTGCGGCTACTTTGGAACTAAAACCCGCCCCGCTCGCACCCGGCGGTAACCCCTCGCCCTGTCATTCAGTTCAATCTCGTATTTGCGCGTGAGCAGAGCTGTGACATCTTGATTTCCAATATACACTGAATTATGTCCAAAATAGTCGTGCAACACTTCGCAGGTGGTGCAAGAACCAATGTAGTTTTAAAGTTTTGCGAAGCTGAAAAGCAAGTAATGGACAGATAGAGCGTCCGCCATTACTGGTTTGTTCCTTTCGTGTTGCCCGACCAAATTTCTATTAAAGGCTCCGACACCATGTATATTATGTATTGTGTAATAAATTTACACCCTGGCAACTTTTGTTTCGCGACAGGGATGCCCTCCCTCGCACGCCATTTTATACTGGTGGCATTTCTAATGGCCGACTGTAAAGTGCCATGGGTAAAAAATCGATCTGTGCACTCGTCCCGACCTTTTCTTTTTGCGTCGTGTACCATCTTCCCTCGCATTTGCCCGGGCCAGTGTCGACATGTTGAAAAAAATATCCCATCACGAAATATTGCAACATCGCTTTGGTATTTTGCAACGGCATTTTAAGTATTTATTGCCAACTCGCGATAGCAAAAAAGGTAGTTAGCATTTAAAGCACGCAATGCAGATTACTTTCAGATTTATTTTAGAGTGCGGAGTTTACCGTATCTTAATAGCTGTACATACATATTTATAGCTGCTTATTTTATTTTAAAACATTATAAATAAAAATCAAGCTGCTTGAGTAATATGACAGTAACAGATAGCGAAATATAAGACGATATAATTTTACAATCAGGCACGATCGTTGAAACCTGACTTTAAAATAAACATATCGAGGGTAGGAAGCCCAAAAAGCGTTAGTGATAATTTCGAACTTTACAGGAGAACAAAAGAATCTGATTTTGTCAATGTTTCTTTTATTATTAAACGATTTCCAAATTCGTTAATCTAAAACACGTGTGTAAATCGTTTAATAATAAAATAAATATTACTAACTAACTAACCATCACGCCGTTTCCCCGCAGGGGTAGGCAGAGAGGATTGAATGCCACACTCTATCCTGGCACACCACTTTTGCTTCGGCCACATTCATACATCTCCTCATACAAGTTCTACGATTGTTGCGGCTTTTCCGGTCATGCCAGGTTTTTCGCGGACGCCCTCTATTCCTGCTGCCTTCAACACTCGCCTCATATATTTTGTTAACCATCCTTTCCTCGTTCATACGTTCCACATGACCAAACCATCTCAGCACTCCTTTCTTTATTCTATCTACCACACTACAACCAGCATTGCATTCACGCCTAATTTATTCATTCCTTACTCTCTCGACCAAATCGACCAAAGATTTTCCACACAAGCGTCTTAGTGACCGCATTTCTACCGCATGCAGTCTTCTTTCATTCCTCTTTTGCCAATTCCAGGCTTCACTTCCATACTTTAGGGTTGGCACTAGAACGCCATTATGTACCGCTAGTCTTGCTTCCTTTGACAGATTCTTATTGGCCATATTTGATTGACAAAATCAAATTGACAGAATATTATTTTGCTCCCCTGTAAAGTTCGAAATAATCACTAAGGCTCTTTTGGCTTTCTACCCTCGACATATTTTGGAAAAAAGGGGAAATTTAATATTTATCTCACAGAATATCAAAATATATTAAAATCTGAATATTTTGATAGCAGTTGTGTTAGGAATATTTCACATATTTTGATTAATTTGGCAGCATTTCTAGGTAAGTATACATCTTATAATTTAAGAAAGACAATCAAATTAGTATATGTAAGCCGTGCGTACGACGCACATTGTTTCATTGGTTGCTGTTAAATGTAAGATATGTATGTATGTAGTAAATATAAGATATAGTAAAAACCTGGAGGAGTAGTTAGCATTGTACTAAGCAATTCTTAATTTCTTGTTATTGAGATGATTCATTAAATTTAATGACAGATCAATAAATGATATCACCTACGTGCAGCAATTGCCAAATTGTATAAATTTCATGGTTGATGTCGACCTCGCATTACCTTGAAATGCTCTAGCAATGCATTTCATTGTCATTTAAATTTTGGAAGAATCTGAATAGGATTTGATTAATTTATATACAATTTTATGATAGGTAATGTTTATGGTTGGTTATACAAGAATACTACTTTAATGGTGGGCATATTAGGTCAGTCAGATTACATGTAATAGATGATCTAATCTCAATTAAAAATAAGTAGTAAAAAACACCGATTTTTTTAAAAAAATAAAGAAAACAATTAGGTATGTAAATAAAAAAAAATCTCAGAATATTAATTGAATAAAACACTACATGATGTAAGGAATGAAAGAGTCAACAAACCTATGAGTAAAACTAAAAATTAGCATTGTGGTATTTTGGTCATTAAGTCATTGGATCACTTCTGGAGCATTTGCTCATTTTTTTTTCTCATTTTTTCTCATTTTCAACCTTTTTGAATACGCGACCCCTTTACAAGTGAAAAAATTCTGGCAGTACCCCAGATCCTTAATAAAACCAGTTTTATTTCAAAAATTTACATAGTTTTATTATATGGATCGGGGGGGTCGCCTGGGAGGTGATTTAAAAAACGACATTTAATTTTCTTTCAATTGAGACTATCTACTGATCGAAAAACCAAATGACGTCATCAACGCGCTTGACCAACCAAATGACGGCAGCAGGGCAAAGATGGATATGTCAGTACTTTCCTTTTTTGTATATGTCAGTACAACTAGCCGATCTTCATCCATAATGATGAAAGAAAATCTAATAGATTTATCTGCATGCTTAAAATGTTATTCAATTCGCAAACGATTGAATCTTTCTTATTACAATATTCCATTCCCCATCAACATCCCAACCCTCTTATCTTCCAATGATCAAATCACTTTAAAATTACTAACAAGATTCCTAAATCTATAAAAATTAAATAAACTAACATTATGTACCCTATATCCTTTTCCATTACTAATAGAATTGAATCATCCACACAGAATAATGTTTATCCTGTATACAAGTAAAATGAATCGTTTACAATTTCAATTTCTAAAATAAAAGATAAAAAAACGCAACCAACACCCCCATTGCCAACGAAGAAATACATTTGTTTTGGGGCAAGAACACCCCATAGGGGTGAAACGCCAGTAAAGAAGAAGAAGAAGAATTGACATCTTCTGGATGAAAAGCACAGAAGAATACCTATCGATAGTTGGCAAGAGAAGCTTTAAAATTGTCATTGCCATTCGCTCCTGCCTACCTACGTGAACGAACGTTCTCTACAATGGTAAATATAAAAACTAAGAAGACAAATAGGCTTCGATTGAAAAATGACTTTATTGAACACAAAAATACAGCCCCGATTTGATAATTTATTAAAAAATTAACAGGCACGGCCTTCTCACTGTTAATGTTGTGCTTTCGTTGCAGTACGACCTATAACCCTTGCTTCTCACTTTTGACTAGCTTGGGACTCCCCAAGTAACACATAGTGATTCCCATGGAGATCGCGACCCACAGATCGAATAACACTGGTGTAGACCATTCTTTCTCTTAACACAGAAGAAAGAAGTTCAGAGACGTTAAATCGCATCTATTTGTCGATGCACAATAATGTAAAATGACGCCATTTATTCTGCACAATCTGTCAATTCGATTCTCAGCGTTCACAGCCAGCAACCACATCTCTATTCCATCTATCTTCCTTATACTGCATTCTTATTCGCTCGGTGTCTATATTGCGGACCCATACGGAAAGAATGGGAAGACTCTAACAATCGGCAAAAGTGTAGAATATAGGCGGCATAACCGATCCTTTCGGAATAATTATCCTCAATATAGTTCAGTGTCCTGATTTCAAAATAAAACGGAAACTCAAGTAAGTATTAAAAAAAGTTTTTGAATTTTAATGTTTCAAAATTACATCATACATTTTGACATTACATCGTATGAGTAGCTTTATTTAAGGACGAAGCGCAAACCATAAGCAATAAAAAATAATAAGCAACAAAAATACAAAGAGTTTCTATAATATTCAGTAGGTATGTTTCTATTGTCTATAATTCGCGTGAACACTTGGTATTTATTATCTATAAATAAATTCTCTTCAACTATATACCTATTATCTATGATTTAGATTTTGTCCTTAGATGAAGTCTTTCAAGTGTCAAAATGTAATAAGTGTGATATATACTATTTTAATTCTTACCAGTCAATTCCGTTTTATTTTGAAAACAGGATCATCATCAAACTATATCATAGCTACTTATTCTCAGAAGAAACATCTTTACCTTAGTATATTATGTATTACACGGTTATAAATTACGAAGGAGATTCGATGAAGAACGGTAGAGAATTGACGCATGCAACGAAGCGCCCGGCGACACGCCCGTTCGCCATAAAAGCACTTCAAAGTGTTTCAACCAAAACCCAAATTTACTCAGTACGAATGCAGCGAGCAACGCAACAAAGAATGAAGCGAGTCACGGGGCAATGGATCTTCTTCTCTTCGCTTTTCGGAGACACGTGACACATTGACAATGGGCGATAAAACGTCGCAATAATGAGCTTCTCACCATTTCGCGATTTGGGCTGCCACCCGACGGCACCGGCGGCATGACGTAAGGCGTGAGCTCACCGAGAACCGGTCGGTCGTGTAGAAAGTGAACGTACCGACAGACGGCGGCTGCAGCCATCGCTCTCGGCGGGCTGCAGATGCGTTTGCATAATGGGGTATATTCCACCGTATTCCGAAAAAAATAATAATAATAATTAATTAAGCGAATAAAAATAATAAATAAACGAGACGTAGGTATATGTCGGTGTTCGTCGTAAATAAGGAGATTTTCACATATCTCTCAAAGTAAATACCTTTATTTGCGGTGTCCGATGTCTGTAATGCCTTTACAGACATCGGACATGCTCTTGTCGACAGAGCTTCAAACGGATTACTGAAGTACCGCAAAACGTAACCTCACAATTTTCATATTTCGACTAAAATTACATGAAATAAGTACTAATGCTGTATTTAAAGCTTACAGAAAAAATATTATTTCATATGCACTTATTAATTTTTTCTCCCACAGCGTTCTGAGTACAATTATGGCAAAATTGTCATTGTCGCGTTTGACTTGTATTTATATTTTTACGTTTGACGGATAACCGTAATATATTTCTTTCTCCCTCTCTCTTTCTCAAGTAGAAACTGAAAGAAACACACCGACGTGTACCTAAGTCTCGTTTATTTTTTATTTTTATTCTCGTATAATTAAGTGTTGGGATAACAATCTTAAGATCCCCATATTGCTGTTTTCAGAATTCGGCCGATTGTCTTGTCTCCGTGCACAGAATGGTCCAGTTATCTGGGTGTTAAGATTACCTTCATTGCGACGCGGGACCAGTAAGATAATACCACTTTCCCTAAACTGTTTCGGAAATCGGTGTCCTCATATCAGTTTCTCTCAGCAAAACATCCCAATTGTAATTGCAAAGCTATATTTATTTGCAGTTCATTGTTTCTTTAAGGTGGGGTTTATATTTATTGAATTTAATTTAACATATTTATTTATGGACAGTAAACTTCTTTCCATTTTAGAAAGGCAATCGAATTGCCATGTGTAAGCCATGCGTACAACGCACTTTCGTTGCGTTGGTGTTTATGGGTATAAACACCAACACAACGAAACAATGTGCCTCGTACGCACGGCTTACATATACTGATTCGATTGTCTTTCTTAAATGGAAAGAGGTATTCAATGGTTTAAAGATACATGATGTAGTTGGCAGTTTTTAAACTAATAATTAATAAGTGATTAATCAAAAGCAAAATAGAAATTATAATGTAAACCAAAATAAAGAAAAGTAGATACTAAATAAAACATAGAAATCAAAAGTAGCACAGCGTAAAAAAACCTATGGCAAAATAAAGAAAAATATTAACTTCTTCAATAACAGCAAAATAACTAGTGATGGTCAAACCGTTTTTTTAACCGGTTACATATGGTACAGTGATTTGATATTTGTGTTTAATTATGTCGACGATTGGCAACCGAGATTCTAGTAAAGATACTTGTCCATCGAATTGCGAAATATCTGTTATCAATCGCCTTTATATATCAGATATAAATCTCAAATAACGGTTAGTGTGTCACCGGTTAGTGAATACCATTACTAAATATAACTTGTGGTAATATTATCTATTTATACTAATAAAAATAAAACACAGCATAAAACCAGTATTTATTAAATAATCAGCAAGTTTCGGGGCCAATGGTGAAGTTTCATGATATTTAATTTAATGGAATTAAAATATAGAATTACGTGTGAAATATTTGTGAAAAAAAATTTTAATCACTCAATAAGTGACTGAGAAATAGATTATTCGCCTGTGACGTCATTTGACCTAGTTGAGATCCTCGCAGTAGGTACTAGGTACTAAGCGAACACGAGCCGCGTCGTCTTGGTCAAGTGACGTCACACGCTCGACTGTCGCATGAAACGAAATTATTTTTGAGGCTCAATTTTAAAGTCCCATAACTTTTTTATTTGCGGAAATATTTTAATGATTGTTTCACATTTTTTTGATGTGTAACATCTTTCCTCTCGCTTTCCTGCAATCTGTGGCAGTGATTTCGTGAAGATGGACAGAAATGCGGATAAATATTAATAAGACGCCGTGGAAGCGCGTGCAATTTCATTTGACGAATGAGCGCAATTTTTTCTGTCCACCAAATTCGTTAATATCATAGTACACTGTTTTATCGACACGGTCAAATTTATTTACCGACAGCTCACTGTGGGGCAAAATTCAAAATTTTTTTTAACGGCCAACTTCATCAATATCATAGTACACTGTTTTATCGACATTGCACAAATTCAATGCCAGCTCACAGTGCGGCAAAATTCAAAAATAAAAAAATGCTCATACATTTTCTTTACTTGTATTTACTAATTAATAAATATATAGCTAATATCTTTTTTAAATTTTAATATTAATTTCTGTTGCTGCTCAATTGATATTTTTGTTACAGTATTGCTTCTAATCGGATCGCTAATTAATTCTTCTACACCACTCAAATCTGCATCACTAGAAAAATTTGATGATTCACCATCGGGATGTTTAACTCCAGTCGCTTGCGATGTTAAATCTAACAAATCCTTTATAAAAAGATTACTTCCATCACTGTTTTTATAATGATGCATGCAATAGTTAAAAACATATGCACTATTTCACGAGATTGTCCTCTTAATGATTTGCCAGTTCCAATTTTTCCGGAAAACATTTTATTCTAATAGTACAAGATCCCGATTTTTTTATTGTGAAATGCATTGACGTATTATAAATAGACACGTTATTCCCATACTATCCTGATTTCAAATGTAGCAAATGCAGAAAAATCTAGTAATTTGAAGTCACGGTGACTAAAATAACATACTCATTCTTACAATAGTGTACGATACTCTGTTCCTTTTTCCCCGGGACTCTTTTTTTCTGCTTGCCGTCACGTCCGATCACAAAAAAGGTCCGTTCGATAACGAATGCAAGTAAGGCAATTACCTTCTTTTTGACTTGCCACGATTTCACGCTTGTAACGTATCTACAGTTTATTATATCATTGGTGAAATGTCAAATGTTACACATCATATGCGACTACTGCAAGGCTCGCTCGTTTTTTTTTCATTTTATTTAAATTTTTATGATTGATCTATAAAAAACATGGTAACTTCTCCATTTTGCCTTTATCAGGATACAACATATACTAAAAAAAAGTAACCCATAAAAACCAAGTTTTTATTATACTCCCTTTCTTTGTAAAATATAACAACAATTAAAGATGAATCAAAACATAACACTAAACTTACAGTAATTTAATATATTTCTAAAATGTCAGATGTTTTGAGCTTTGATAAGACACTTCATGCTTTGAAGATTAAATTCTAAAAACATTTGTCAGTCAATTTAGATTTTCGACATTCGTAGTGAAGTACCTATTATGCATACCGACGGAGTAATTCAAATTTAGAAAATATTTCGCGACGTTATCGGGCCGCCGTAATCAAACTTTTCTAATGATTCCAATTTGAAAAAACCAATAAAATTTCTAAAAATCCGAAATTATACTATAATTATTAATTTTTTTTAACGAAAATTTGATAGATCTTCTTGATCGTCGCCACGAGTCTACTTGCCAAGTTTCAGCTCGATTGGATCACGGGAAAAGGGTCAAAAATCGATCCAAAGTTTTTGTTGACGGCAAGCAAGCAGACGCCAAGAGTTAATATAAAGGGAGTAAATAAACACTGTAGATCATTTAAAAAATATATATATATCAATTTTCCGCCCTCAAGCCTTACCCTTGCATGCTATGCCCGTGTGACGTCCCTGCGAACGAGATTAATATCTGTATCTGTATCAAGAATCAGAGGCATAACGAATCTCGACCGGCGCTCAGAGCGCGTGCGCGGCTGCAGGCTGTGCATGGACCACATTGTGCGTGATCATTAGAGTACCCGGTACCTACCCGCCTGGGAGTCGCGGTGCGCACGCGCTGGAGCCGTCCTACCGCAAACGGGCCGGCCGTGTGACCCACTGAGTAACTGGTATCGGTTACCGAATCTGGGTAACGTCTAGCGCCCGACAACTGCTGTGACGCGCCCGGGTACCTGCCTGCCTGCGCGCGATGACTCGGCTTGCAACACCGAAATGCCATCACTAATCCGCTGTTGACAGTAAACGCGACACAATTCAAAATATAAATGATCGTGCGTTTTGTTTTTGTACAATGATTGATATAATTACCCCCAGATTGTTAGTCTGATCGACGTATACGCCCCATTGAGGCCATCAAGACACAGTGCATTATTCTATTATAGTGGAAATGTCAGAACTAATGCATTAGCAAACTCTGTAATTCCCAGATTACACTCATTGGGGAATGAACATGCAGAGGCGGCTGACATTTTTGCTGATGATATAACTGTGTTTAGGATAAAGCTGATACAATTCTTTACATCTCAACGAAATGGAAATGGATAGTAAATTTTTCTGTATTATTATTTTACCTTTAAACTATTATTATTTGTTACTTTAACGATATTATTATTTTATCTGTCTTATGTTTTTCTGTATTATTATTTTACCTTTAACTATTATTATTTGTACCTTTTATCTGTATTATTATTTTATCTGTCTTATGATATTTCTTTTTAAATTAATATTCTGTATTTTTGTAAAAGCCCATAAGGGCGTTAAATAAATAAATAATAAATAAATAAAAATAACCATTTTCAATCATCTATTCAAGGGGTTACAACCACACTGGAAGAGTAAAATCTGTTTAGAAATTGGGTAATTTTTTACAAAGAGATAATTATTTTTTTATTAGCACTTATTGAGGTACACATTAAACTGTTATTTTATTCTCCTCTTCCGTGGCTGACAAACAACTTTTTCCGGTAGGGGTTAGTTCGTAATTTAGAAATAAAATTTGATCCCGATCGCGTCATTTGCCTTTCGGCTATTGCAGTGTTAACGTGTCCGCTTTACTAGCCGTTTACACCAAGGGGGATTTTTGAATTAAGAAGTTTAAAAGTGACGACGAGCGTGACGCGTGACGCATAAACAGCCCGTTAACTTCCACATGAACGACAAGATTCACCAATCTCGAGAGAAGCTTCTAGCGAATAGGCGAGTTACCACCGGTGAGGTAGGGTCTTTTTTAAACATCAGTCATGTTTCTGCCAATCAAGTCATCCATGACGATTTTGACTTCCATAAAATACCTACCTGTGTGGATTTCCACAGACGTGGCTTCGCGACCAACCGAAAACCTTATTCTTGGGAGGAATGCGCAAGCTTATGGAGTATGTAGATAAAGTATGCAAATGTTAAACCCCTACTCAATATATATTATATGTACATGCTTCATAGAGACGAAACTACTATTTATATGGCAAAATATGTATGGAAGTCTTTTTGGGTGTCCATAGGGCTTACGACCTATCGTATGGCTGGCTTAATCAATGATCACTTTACACAATGTAACATTCACCAGTTCTACCCGTGATAGCCTATATGTGTGTGCCGCCAACTGTCCTGTGGTTGAAAATTTTGTCATTCCTTTAAACCAGTACAGATGTCACCAGAGGTAATGAGGTATCTGTATTTTTAATTGTAATTTTTAAAGCTATATTCTTTATATTAGGTCCTTACATATGAAATTGGCGTTTAATATGGGAGGAACATAAAGCCGATTTTTTTTATTATAATATATTTATTTAATCAAAGTATGTACCATTGCTATCTATGCACTTTTGCCATCTCATAGGTAGTTCATCGATCCCTTTACTAAAAAAACCATTCGGACGGGAATCAATAAAATCTTTGAAGGCGGTTTGGACTGCCCCATCGGAGTTGAATTTTTTCCTTTGCAAGAAGTTATCCAAATTTCGAAAAAAATGGTAATCTGTTGGGGCAAGGTCCGAAGAGTACGGTGGATGTCTTAGACATTCCAATTGAAGCTCCTCTAATTTGGTAGCCGTCTGTTGTGCAGTGTGTGGTCTAGCGTTGTCATGAAGCAGCAGTGGCCTAGAGCGATTAACCAGCCTCGGTTGTTTAGCAGCTAGCTTTTCCATCATGGTTTGCAGTTGCTGACCATAGACATCTGCCGTAATCGTCCGGCCAGATTTAAGAAAGCTGTAGTGAACGACACCAGCACTAGTCCACCAAACGCTCACAAGTAACTTTTTTGGAGTCAATTTTCGCTTGGGGCATGGTTTGGCTGGTTCGGCAGGGTTCAGCCATTGCGATGAGCGCTTCCGATTATCGTACAGGATCCACTTTTCATCACAGGTAATGATTCGATTTAAAATCCCTTCATTATTGTGCCGGTTGAGTAATGCAACGCAGCAGTCAACGCGCGTTTGTTGATTTGCTTCACTCAATTCGTGAGGTACCCACCTTTCAAGCTTTTTCACCTTACCAATTTGCTTCAAGTGGATTAAAACAGTTTTATCACTAACACCGCAGCCTGCAGCTAACTCGGATGTGGTTTGCGATGGATCCGCTTCAACAATAGCCTTCAATTCTTCATTATCAACTTTGGTCTCCGGCCATCCACGGGGCTTGTTCTGCAGGTCGAAATTTCCAGAACGAAAACGTTGGAACCAAAAACGCACTGTGTTTTTTTTTGCGGCACCGTCGCCATACACATCATTAATCCTTTGAGCCGTTTCTGCAGCACTGGTGCCACGGTGGAACTCGTACTCGTAAATAACGCGATATTTCAAGTTTCTCATTTTGTAAACTGAGTGACGCAAAGAAAAAAATAATTGAGGAAAAAACAAATGAATTATAATTTTCAAAACACAAATACATGAGCAAATAACTGTATAAATTTGGATTTGGAGTTCCTAACCAAAGAGAAGATATTTGAGATCAAATTTGCCAGTACGGCAAAACGCCAATTTCATATGTAAGGACCTAATATTTACATGACATTCTTTCGAATTATTAACAAACAAAATTATTTCAAATTTCAACTACTAACTAATTTTAGAGCAGTTTTTAAATATATTTAGAATATTTTGAGTATGTTCAAACTTTTCAAGAACACATTACTGAATTTTATCTCCAGGGGGACATCATTAATCAAGACGAAGCTACTTTTTCATATTTTTATAATTTATTTTTTTATCTATAATATTTATTGATTCGTGATGTCCCCCTGGGGATAAAATTCAACATTGTGTTCTTGAAAATTTTAAACGTACTCAAAATATTCCAATAGGTATATTAAATCCCTACCTTTGTAAATAAATTGCAGAACGAAAAGTGTAGATAATTTTTGACTTGCCCTCGTAGTTAAAACTGATATGTTTATCAGGCAGCGAGCGCTCATGGGTCAATGTCGTAATCGTTCTATTGTTTCACACGTGTAGACGTGGTTTTCCGTCCTGTTCCGTAGAAGCACGTAGAGTGCAACCAGGCGCGTGCAGTGAGAACAATGAAGCATGACTTTTTCCTAAGCATTTATTTAAGAAAAATTAAATTAAATATTTATGTGGTGGAATATTATGACATATTAAAATGTGAATAGTATGATGATTATTGCAATATCGAGAAAACTTGTTCATGTAAATAAAAACAGATTGAATTTGTACTGTTAATTGTGTTTAATAAACTCAGAAATTCAAATAAAAATTATAAGATAAAAGAACCAACGTACTCAACATACGATTTGACAGTTGGAATTCGCCATAGAAATGAGATGAATTTACACGAAAAGATTAGTGCAAGCTACTATTGAATTAGTAACAATGTCATTTCTGCAAGTGCGCGCAATTTTCACCTCATATTATACCTTTCGAAGAAAAATTTACTTGACAACTACAAAAAACTCGCAGGCATAAAGATGGGTTAATATATAATAATATTATACGGTTTGATTAGGAAAATACACAGTTCAGGACGAGTTTTTTCTCAATTTGATTGGATCTAAGAAACAAATTTGATACGCGCGAACAAGTGAGTTAAAATAAGCATTGACATGAAGTTGTATGCAGAAACGTCGGAAATGAAAAATCTGGCTGCAGCTACGAATCACTGCTACAATTTTAAATCAACTTATTTAAAAGTTTAAAAAAAATACATTCTTCAATGTTCTCACTACACGCCCCTGGATGCAACAGGATGTACAGTGATATGAGAAGTAGGTTTGTTGATATATAGTTTACCGCAAGACCCTATATCACAGTTATATAATATATCGCATTGTTCGTTATAATACAAATGTGAGATTCACTTTTATTTCGTGAGACCCTGGTATTTATTATCTCAAATTACGTGGGAAAGATTTGCTGGGAATATGCACCATGCGTTTCCTAACAATACCGATACGTAATCGGCCACTATGTCAAACGTAAAAAACATGGTGCCGAAATTATTCTAACGTTTTCTTGGACGTTCAATTTCATCTATGCAGAGTTTTCCGGGCTATTCTGCGTGTATTTCTGAACTATGTCACTTGTACAGCCTGCAATATTACGTTAAACTGATAATTTGTGAACGAGTTTGTGTATTTGGTAGTGACGGGTCCGCTCTTTACAAAATACTACAATGTAGTACTGCATTGTACTGAAGTGTACACTTCACACGTTTGTAAGTGAACTGCACACTACAAACTACACACACCTCAAACTACATACTTCAAACTGCAAACTTCGTAATTTATATCGATAATGAAAACTCATTTGCTTCAATACAACTCAAATAAAATGATTAAACTCAGTTTTAAATTTTTCTGTTTGTCATTTTATTCTACTTAAATTTTTCATAATCGGTATAAGTTACTTTTCATTACTTTACTAGTTAAATTTTTGCAAAAAAATAGGTAAAAAATACTGAAAAAAGCAAATTTTGATATTGCATATCTCCATAACTATTGATATTTATTTATTTATTGTAGGAAAAGTTAACAGCAAATCTTAAATTAACATACAAGAGATAAAAAATAGTAAATTATGCCAAATATAAACATTCCATTTAAAATTAATTATTAAAGGTATTATCAAAGTGTGAAATTATGACAATTTATGGTTTCATTATATATTGGTAAGGGGGGAGGGCGGAAATGGATGTAGGATTAGGATAAAGGAAAGGAGTATGGGAGTATATGGGAATATGAATTAAGTAAACTAGTTAGGGTGCGGTTATGAAATTGATTTTTGTTTAATGTCGAGTCGTCGATATAGTCGAGTTAAAAATGTCTATGTGGTTGTAATTTACGTTACATGAATTTGTGGATCCATAGATGAATGAGTTTTGTTTAGAGTTGGTCTTGCAAACAGGAAGATGAAAAGTAGGTGACTGTCTGCTGTTACGATTTGGGATATGGAACGATAGACGATGAAGGAGATCTGGATTATCGACTAAATTCTGTGCGATTTTAAATAAAATAGAGTCCGCTAAATTTCTACGGAAAGTTTAAGTCTGTATGTTAAAGTATTTTTCAGCATCTTCATGGCTAACATGAGATCGAAACGAACGAAAGTTAAGGTAATTTAAAAATCTATGTTGGACGCTTTCGATTCTGCTCTTGTGTACTGTGTAGCATCATGGTTCATTGAACATTTCTGATTCATTATCAAGGCAGGAATCCTGTAAAGTTTTTGCTACTAGCTAAAATACACTGTATATATTCTTTATCTGTTTTTTTTCAAATATTTGAATCAAATATGCTATAGCCACCTTTTTTCGTCGAAAATTTATAATTCCTATGACACAGTGCACATAGATGTCGCCGCTGGTAATGAATATCTCTATTTTTTTAGTGTAGCATGAAGCAATATTGTTTTTAATGTATCTATCTATACATGATACGTGGGGTATAAAAGCAAATGCAGCAATATCCAAATATCAAAAAAAAAATTGAATGCAGTCACCGAAGATTACTAATTTAGAATGTACTGAATTCTAGATTTTATGTATCTATCCCTTCCAAAATCATGTTTCCTATAAATTTATTGTCTATGTTTTATATATCATCTCAAATTCAGTACATTATAAAGTAGTAATCCTCGATCACTGCTTTAAATTTTTTTGGATATTGCTGCCTATGCTTTTGTACCACTCATATTCTTCCGAATTATTTAACATGTACAAAATTCAGTAATTTTTGTTCATAGAACACGCATAAATTAGCTAAAATAGTCTCGTTATACGAAGGTTTGCTGTATTACTAATAGTGATAATAAAACTGCTTTATTTTAATTTTATTGACAATGCAGAAGCGGGAATATAATTCCATTATTGATGGATATTTATAACTTAGTTACGGCCGACAATTTGCCACCATTATAAATGATTTACATAATTACTGTAACTACGTTAAGCGTAATAAACATTTATTCAACGTCTATTAAATGCAAAGTAGGACATTGTATTCAGTCACTGTGACTTGTGAAATCCATAATGATTGTACAGGGTTTCTTTTAGCTAGTAGCAAAAACTTCTGCATTACATTTTGAATGGAAAATATTATTTACACTTTGGGTGAAATTTCAACAGTGACGGAGATAAGAGTCACATTTTTTTCTCAATATTTCTGATTTATCTTTTCAATAAATGACAATAATTTATATAGAACTAGCTTTTCGTACCCGGCGTTGCTCGGGTTAAGGATGTATTTGAAAATACTTTTGTGGGGGGGAATTCAAAGGTTCCATTGTTTTGCAAAGTCTCTAATAATAAAAACAATGTTTTCATTTAATCTATGTTATCCGTCGAGTCCTAATAATAAGTATGCTAAATTTTGGTCAGATTGGTGAAACGGTGTAGATTTGTACAGATAATATATCATGGGGAGGGGTGGGTAAAGGGGAGGGGGAAAATCTCGCCTATGTTACCCGCTGGGTCCTAAAGAATAAGTATGCAAATTCGGACAAACGGTGTAGATTTGACATTGAGTTTTATAGATATAGATATTAAAAACTCTTTCACTTTGATACAAGTCGTATAGAATGAAAAAAACCTCACAGAAATTTGAAAAATATTTATTGTAAGGTTTTGGTCATTTTATTTGAATAGTTTTGTATTAAATGTTAGACAACAGTTTGTACTAGACAGTTTGAAGTATTATTTGAATGAATGTACTCAAAAATTTAATAACTATGATGGTAGATCCAGACATAAATTAATAAAAGGGCCCAAAATTACTAAAACAAAGAACTGTAAAAGTTCCTTATATACAGCTACTAAATACTTCAATCTATTACCCACCGAACTAAAAATTGTAACCGAAGTAAACAAGTCAACTAAAAACAAAATTAAAAAAATGGATAATCGACACAAAAACATCTGATATCCTTGTATATTGTAATCATCATATTACTATCATTCGAGTCACTATTTTGAAAGCTAGGTATTAATATTAGTCTCTAGTTACTAATTTATATAGTTTTTATTGAGTTTTAGTCGTGTATAAATCATTACACATGTCTAACTTCTCATCTCCCGAACCTATGTACAGGTATATATAGGATTTAATATACTTACTCATAATGTATCTAATATATATTATATTTTGTATATTTTTTTTTGGGATTTAATAAATAAATAAATAGGTATATTTTACTGTAGTGATAGTCTAACGTTTTACAGAAAATAAGTCAGAAATTTTGATAGACGTCGTTTATCTCTGTGTACGTCGACATTTCACCCAATGTGTAAAGCAAATTTTCTAAAGTTTAGGTTAAGTGTCGCCACATAAATGAGAAGATTAAAGTACAAGGATATAGTAGATTATTTGTCACGAATACCGATCGAATTAGAGCACCAACTGAAAACAGTGCGCGACGTTGTTTGGAGATCGTGAATGGTTTGGTTTATCTCGGATCCTGTATAATTAATAATATAACTGATAGAGCTGAGAAGGTGAATTTCAAAGAACAGGGATGGCTAAAATTAGATCCATATGAAAAAATAACTGAGATGAAAACATTTTCGTGAATAGAGTCAATGATTTCACGTCAACTTACAAAACTTTGATAAGTTATCATTGAAGATTTCATTTAATTTTTTTTAAATGTATTTAATTAGTAATATATATATACAATATTTTATAACAATGATACCTAGAAAATGTTTAAAATTCTTTTTTTTTATGTATATACCTCACCAAAAAGAATTATGATTCTTGTGTGTGGTTAAGTATAACCACTTACAATCATATAGGTAGTTTAATATAATTTATTAGACAATGAGGAAGGTTAATATATTATTTATCTAGTATATCAAAAATAAAACAATACATAGAATAAGCAGTCATGTAAATAATAATATAGAATAAGCAGTCAACAGAGACCAAACTCAATCACAAAAGACAATTCTACAATAAATGAGAACCCATTCGGTTTCACTGGGGGAATATGCACACAAGACGCAATCGCAAAACATTCACCATCATGCAAAATAAATTGAACAAATCAAGTAATTGTACAGGTACCTTCATAGATTCGAAGGAAGTACTCGACAGTATCTCCCACGAACAACTCGTATCAGAACCAAAAGAGAACGGGATTGACCAAACGGGTAAAAAACCACTCACCGAATTTTATCTTAAATGAAAAGTGGAAATTTTTTTTATTTATTTTATTTTGTGTTTAGTTTGTAGAACTCTATGCTTATTTTTAATGTAAAAAATATAAATTTTGATAAATATTATTATCAAGTTCTGTAAGTTTGCGTAAAGTGTTAAATGTGACAGCTGTTTCGGCTTATCAGACCTACTAATGACTATTTGATAATGGCCTAGTTAGCCGGAACAGCTGTCACATTTAACGCTTTACGCAAACTTGCAGAACTTGATAATAATATTTATTAAAATTTAATTTAATTTAAATTTCATTTAAAAAAATAATAACGATGAAAACCTTTCTCGCCCATACTTTTCAAAATTTAGACTAGCTGCTATCTGCATACTCCCAATTATAATAATTTCGTTGTCTGTCCGTCCGTCTGCCTGTCCGTCTATCCGTCCGTCTGTCTATCCCCGTAACTTCGTGTAACGTCCGTAACTTCGTTCGGATTCAAGGTTAAGAAAAACGAAATTAAACGGCCAGAGATAGGGCTTGAACCCCGGGCGAACCAACTCGAATGCGGAGAGCCACAGAAGTTGCCATCACCGTATGTGCGGGACCCTTCTAAAATAGACTACATATACAGCGCACAATATATTTTCTAAAATATATTTTCTTTAAGTACACTTGCTTGCTAAGTGCTTATTAACATTTTCTCCGCAGTCGATCGTATGTCCTCCGTAGTGTAGTGGTAGGATATCCGGCTCCTACCCAGGGGATTCGGGTTCGATTCCCGGCACCGGATTTTTTTTCCTCATTTTATTTTTGATTTCATTTTATGTCTATTTTATTTATATTATTAAATATTTAATCATGTTGTCGCGTTAGTTTTACGCACGTACAATCGCTAAGGTTTAAAATAGTTGTTGCCATTAACTGCCGGCAGGGGAAATATATATATAAAAGTGTTAAAATATTTTGATGTAAGTCGTTATTATTATTTCATAGATGTCGGCAATAAATAAGTAAATACTCATTTTTTAGGAACCGGCATGTAAAATTACCGTCATTTTTGACGGGTTACAGCTAGTTTTATATATTTTACTCGAGTATACTCGTTCGATTTTAAAAAAATCGAAAAAGATAACGAGAAAATTGAAACAGTGTACTGGTATTCCTTGAATACGTTTCCTGTTTCGAAATGGCTGACTAGTGCTTTCATTCCCGGGATCTCGGAATTCCGGGAATGAAACGGATTATGGTTGTGGAAAATGCACATTCCCCGTCTGACGAGGACCAGCATGGCGCTCGCGACGCGACGCATGTCCGGCGGGCCATTCCACAACGAGCCCATTGATGGCGTGGAAGCAAAGCAGAAGACCGCCCCCCATAAACTCAGAATGGCAGCCGATGTTTGTGCCTCTGTTTGCCGCGCTAAATGGCGTGAATTAAGCCCGTAAAGGAAATTGGGTCAGCGAGTTAATTAATTTAAACGTTTCGGCGTAGTGCAGCTTGGCAATACTGAACGCTTTGTATCTGGTCGAGGTCATTTTTTACTCCCAAATGGATAGCCAATTTAAAAAATCCTCAAGTCAAAATTTCCGCAACGGATATTCTCTGTAAAATATTTCGCTTTGCTCCTGAAATGTTGTACGAAGAAAATCAGTAATTATAATTTTTATTATCCTTTATTAAATATAACAAAAAATATAAATCAAGAATCAATAATATTAGGAATTAAAAAAATATGAAAAAGTTTACTTAATCTCATTTCTAAGTCTCTTGTATGGTTATTTTTAAGTAACAATATTTATTGTGTGTCATAGGAAGTTAATTAATAATAAAAAAATTAAAATCGAAATGATTTATTTTACTGGATTATACAGGACAAAGTTGAGTTAAAGTTCAGAATATTTTGAGTTTGTTCAAATCTTTCAGAACAGTGCTGGATTTATGTCACAGAGACATTATTAATCAATTAGTGTATATTATAATATACACTAATTGATTAATAATGTCTCTGTGACATAAATCCAGCACTGTTCTGAAAGATTTGAACAAACTCAAAAATATTCTGAATTGTAAATACTGGTCAAAAAGGAATTTAACAAAAATTGGAAATAATATTTCCTGGCGTATCCTAGTGTAATGCAAGTATTCGGATGAATTTCATTACACATAATAAAGTATATTGCCTTCAAAATTCCGTAAAATCAATTGTAGATTTTCTCATTAGCGACATCTGTGGGGATTTAGGGGAATCAAAATGGCTTTGTACAGGCCGCATGCAAAAAGCGCTTACAACTCATATATGAAAGCTTCACGCAATTTGAACATATATACAACTTCCAAAAAAATGAATAAACATGGTATATTCTATCATGGGTGGAAATGGTGAATGTTACAATTGTGTAAAGTGATCACTTAAGCCTACCTAAAGACAGGTCATAAGTCCTGTTACACCCAAAAAAAAATGACTTCTATACCTACTTTCCCATAATTAATACAGTTTCGTCTCTGTGAGATATCT
>JADDOH010025120.1:0-54569 GCA_016648135.1 Agrypnia vestita | reverse complement strand
GCTTATTTCCTTGAACGTTGACGTTTCACCCAAAGTGTTACGATATTTTCTGTTTAAAATTGAATGGAGGACGAAAATTCCCTGAAGTTTTTGCTTCTACTCACAAGACACCTATATATTGATGGTCTGACTGAATGGCAAGTTGCAATTTCACGGCAATCTTGTTTTGAAGGCACATTTTTCAAATTGAAAACGTTCTGATTTCTATCGAATTTGGGATTAACCGCTGCCCCGTGCCATTGAATGATGGTGCACATTTTGGTTAATATTCATTTTAAGACACAAACCGCTTTGTATTACCATAATCTGTCGCCAGGTAGCGAAGGCACGCTCGGAACTTGTGCGTAATACGTGATGGAGCACGTGTGACGGTTGTAGCCACCCAGCGGCCAACACTGGCCACGAAACGGCCAATAGCAACTTCGCAAGTTGGTTTCATCTAGCGCCCATCCTACAAAAGCTTTGAATACTAGTTAGTATAAATAGTGTCTCGTATCTAGTAGCAATAACTTTGATAGAGTCTTCTTTCTTCAATTTTGAGTAGAAAATATTCGTTACTTTGGATGAAATATCGAATGTTACGGAAATAAATGACATCAAAATTTGCATTTAATTTTCTGACTTATTTTCTTTAATAAAACGTTGGACTATAACTACAATAACTTATATAATAAAATATTAAAATTTCACTCGCTTACCTACAAGTCAAATAAAATGACAAAATCTTACCAAAAAAATGCTTTTCTAATTTCTGCAAGGTCCGTCATTTTTGACGGGTTTTGCTCATTTTTGCTAGCTGATATAGGTACGTATATGTATATGTTATCTCAATACCAATATTTAAAAAAAAACAATAAACCAATCTCACAATGCATTGGTACATATGTAGATAATTTATTGGAACGAAGTTCCTTATCGCGGCTTGTGGTAGAAGTTGATCGTTAGAAATCGTCACGTAAGGAAATATCGTTATGCCCCCTCCATGAATCGAGATTCGAGTAGACGAGCAACGTGCGCGACAGGTTGCATAAACTCAATTGTTTTTGTTTTATATCATATGTGAGTTACATTGTCCCATTATTGCAATTTTGCAATGAAGTTTCGAGAAATGGAAACTGCAACAAGTATGTGTAATACAAACTCACAATATATATTTTGATACAAGTATTTTTTACTGTTTGTATGTACCTGTATACGTTTAATGTGATTCGAATGTTTATTATTTACTATTTACTTACTTTACAGATAATAGTGAAATCATGTGTCATGCGTAAGAAAAAAAATCGAACAAAACAACTTCACCGTAACGTTTCCTTACATAACGAAAATATACAAATGTTTTAAAGGTTAAGGTACGCCTCAAAAGTGTTATTTTGTCGAATTCCATATGGAATTACATTCGGAATTGAAGAAAAGACGTAATGAACTTCCTTCCTGACGGGAGTTCCCGGCCGCACACGTAATTTTTTTAATGTTTATAAACATTGTGATTGGAAATAATTATTAATTTAAAAACCTAATAAAATTTGTATAAACCACATTGGTTGTTTATGACGTCTACAATGGTATCGAAACCGGTAGACTTTAAAAACAATCAATATATTTTGTACAAAATTTGTTAATTTTCTGAAATTAATAAATATAGACGATTATTTATCGAGTAAGGCGTCTGATACACATGCTTCTTTAGTGGCACGTGAGCATGCGCAGTATCGACTTTGACAGTGGCATGCTTATTAGTGGCATGTGTGTACACACATTGCTAGAAATGAACATACCACCTAGTGGCATGCTCAAAAATCAACCGCCGGTTGATTTATAAGCATGCCACTGTCATTCACCATAGAGAAGGGGTATCTTTGGAGCATGTGTGAACAGGACTGCTTATTATGAGCATGCTTATGTCATTCGCGGGCTTCGCGGCTAGTATTATCAATGCGATCTTCTCAGTCCGCGACAGATGAAACAAATATGGCGCGTTGGGGAGATGATAAAACATTACTTTTCGTGACTTATTATAGGAATCACGAACGTCTGTGGAATACTCGGTCACCGTTGTGTAAAAGTAATATAGTGAGAAATAATGTTTACGAAACTTTATTAATAGGCAAACTAAAATCAAAAATGTGCGGATGGAAACTCGGGAATTTTTTGATTTATTGGTTCACTTGAATTTTCTATTTCAGTTTGCAAAGTTCCCATTTTGAACAAGAGCGTCTCTATTCTATGACAAGAGCATGCCACTAATAAGCATGTGTGTTTGATTGTTAGCTTTGGGCATGCTTATTTATGAGCATGCCACTAATAAGCATGCCAGTAATGAGCAAGTGTGTACAGTTGTTAGGGCGTGCTTATTAGTGGCATGCTCATTAGCATGCCAGTAAAGAAGCATGTGTATCTGTACCTTAAGATAAGTTAAGTCACAAATTAAGTGTTAGCATTATTTTCGATGTTGTGTGCAATACTTTTTGAAGCAACTTTTATTTGTTTTATTTAAGATAAGCAGTCAAAATATAATTAAGAGTAAAAAATATTTGCGTTGCATAATTAATTATAACTGCCTGGCGGACTGAAGCGCAGACCGAAATCGTAAATCATTTCAAGAGGCTATTTCCGTCGCGGCATTAACAACAACGGAAGACTCTTTCAATCTACGCGATCCGCTTGCTTCCATTGTATATTCAGACAGGTTTTTGGCTCACACGCTTTTCCGAAGAATCTGTTCCAATTAGGGATGGGCGTTGAATGGACGGACTAGTTGAAATCAACCGTTAACGTTGCATCGACACGTCGACGGTTTACGTTCATCGCATGGACTAGTTGAATTCGTAGACGGTGGATGGCCGACGCCGTGGTCGGTGGACGATTCAAGATTCAACGTAATACAAAGCAACGAGCGAGAGCAAGACAAAACGTCTCCGTTTATTTCTCTCTCATCTCTCGCTGTCGACTTGTAGATCATAGAGTGCAGATCTGTGTACATGAACTATTGAGACTTGACAGAGACTTGAAATTAACTGACAGAAACATGAAATTTGAATGCATGCGTAGGGCGAGATAGGCTTAATAAGCTATTATCTATTATTTTTTACTTGATTTGTGCGATGTGCACGTGCGACGTTTCGGTGAATTCCCAATTTTGCGCTGTATAAAATAAAACAATTCTGTTTAATTATTTTATTTTTTATTGAACTAATATTTTACTGCTTACATCTGATATTGTTGTGTATACCTACTTCTTTCATTATTATATATAGAAAGAAGTATATAAAACAATATGTAAAAGACTATAATGTGCGTAAACAAATAAATAATAAAATATTACTTTTTACATATGAGTTCAAGTAGCGGTTTTACTATCCCCGAAACTATATTCCTACGAACTTCTTTAAATTTTAAAAATTAACGTAATAAAAATAGCCAACGATTGAGCCGTCGAGCAGCGTCGCGTCGAACCGTAGACAGTTGACCATCGTCCCGATGTTTAGATAGAACGTCCGCGACGTCCCCGTAACGAAGTTGACGCGTCAACTAGTTGATGAATTCAACTAGTTGATCGTCTCGTCGATGGATGGACGTGGACGGTCTCGTTTCGTCGACGGTAAATACGTCGACGACCCATCCCTAGTTCCAATGCGTCTAATATGCGCTGTTTCCCTGAGACCTTTTCCGGAATTCTGGTAGTAAATGGGGCGCCCATCCGCTAGAGTTGTGGCGCATCGGACTTGGGCTGACGGACCGACGTAGTAATTCGGTTCACTTGGCAGCCGTTCAAGAACTCTGGTCTGCGCGCCGATGCACCGTCATTATTCGGATGGTTGTGATTCACTGCTATGAAATTCCTATTTGCACGAGGTAATCGCGTGAAACTAACCGTGCGACGTGCAGCTTTATTTTTAGCTCCCCTAAAATCTACTTAAGTAGGTAAGTGCATGGCTGCTAAGCACACGGCGTGCTGCATCAGTTCGCAGACAGAATATTCGTCCCGTTTACTGTCAACAGATCAAACGCGGACTGTATAACAAACTGAGGGATCATGTCGATGTATTTAATGACAGCATTAAAAGCATTTTTTTTTCTTTTTTTCAGTTCTGTAATAGATCTGAGGAACGTATGTCGCGACGCCAGAAAGAGACTGCATGACAGTGAGAGAGAAGGTATAAAAGGCGCGTGAAGTCGAGTCGCCCTCTCTTTTTACTACCATTGTTATTCAGACCGCATCTTACTGTACACCGTTTGTCTAAACCGTTATTGTCACTCAATAAACACTTAGGAGAAGCAAGTCTTTACTTGGAGTTTCCTCATCCCGAAAGAAGAGTATTGCAAGTTCATTTTTATTAATTATCATCTTACTGTTGTCATCACTGAATAATCATTCGGAAATCAATATATATATATATAAAAAGAAACCCGTGTTTCCCTATCCGCCAAGTTTTCTCCCCAACAGATTGTTTCAAAATAGGCGCGCCGACTCTGTCGGTGAGTCTAGAAGGTTCCGAAAAAACCTGCTCCAGAAAGTTCTGGAAGGAGAAGGTTCTAGAAAATTCCCAAAAGTTCTATAAAGTTCTAAACTGAGTAGCGGAATGTGTCGGTGTGTCTAGAAAGTCCCTGTACATTCGATAAATTTCTTGAAAGTTCTGGAAGGAGAATGTTCTAGAAGGTTCACGAAAGTTCTATGACGATCCAAACAAAAGTGTACTAAAAATCTACGCGTGCGAAGCCGCGCCGGCACAGCTAGTTTCTTATAAAATTATTTACGAGTACCTACATAATTTAATTTTTAATGTTTATGGTTATATTTTTATCTATTTTTCTATTGCTCACTGTAATTTTTTCTTATCAATCTAGATAGACTGGTTACCAGCTGAGCTCAACGACAGATGTAGTTCTACACATTTGAGAATTATTCTAAGAATGGCATGTTTTGACTGATAAGCCTATCGTAAGTGATTATTTGCATGTTTTAGATAAAAATTAATAAAAATGACTAATTTAAGCATAATTGTCCTTAAAAATAGATCTATTTGCAAAAACATAACTGAAACCGATAATGTAAAAAGTGCCCAAACCCAACATAACAATTGCACAACTATTTATTTACTAAAACAAACTTTGACTATATTTTTATTAATGAAAGTTTATTATCTCTCTTATCTCTTTTATTCTCCCAAGGTCTCCGCTTCAGAACTCTGGTAGTCCTGTCGTGGCATCCTGCCTTGCAACATACCCTGCCCATTGCCATTTTAATTATCTTATTTTTATCTTCTGTAAAACGTGAGACTATCTTTAAATAGTCATAGCTGAAAATTTAGACATAAATCAACCTGTATAATATTGTGGACTAGCTTTATTGTATCCTGTACATACTTCGATTTAAAAAACGAGGCTCTCCTTTTGTTATAGAGTATATGGTAACCTGATGGGGTTCAAGACCAAATGGGCAATGACAATGACACTGTGTGGACAAGGTAATCAACCTGGTTAATACAAAGTTAATTATTTATTTGATTTAGTAATTATGCGTAATCACAAATTTCTTGAAAAATTTGGGCATACTCAAAATATTTTGAATATATAAAAACTGGTCTAAAAAGGAGTTAAAAAGCAAAATAATTTTCAGCCATATTCTAGTATCTTAATTATTCATATATATATAAAGTCGTGTATAAATACGTATAAATAATAACATTGCTTTAAAAACTACAATCAAAAATATAGATATCTTATCACCAATGGCGACATCTGTAGGTACTGATTTATGGGAATGACGGCGGTTGTAAAAATACTACTCGCATATGAAACAAGGAGTGCACGTTAAACGTATATACAATTGCCAAAAATTCGATAGATACTCGTATGGTAGCGGTTGAATTGGTGAACGTTAAATTGTTTAAAGTGATCAATTAAGCCAGCCGTACGAAAGGTCGTAAGCCCTATGAACTTCCATGCATGCTTACACATATTTATTTATTTATTTATTTGTTTACGCCCATTAGGCTTTTACATAAAGAGTATAAAATAAATTTCAAAAAGCACATACATTAAACAATATCTGTATAGCACCAAAACATGAGTATAAAAGTTAAAAATATAAAGTAAATAGCGGCAATGTGTATAGGCTTTTACCTAAAAATATAACATAAAATTAAAAAGAACAAACATTAAACAATATAAGTTATAAGTAGCGAAATATGAAGTTTCAGGAATAGCACCAAATCATGAGTATAAAAATTAAAAATGTAGAGTAGGTAACGAGCAGCAATGCGTATAGGCTTTTACATAAAAAAATATATCATAAAATTAAAAAGAACATACATTCGTATGAAACAATATAGCTTGATTTATGATGTCACCCCGGAGATAAAATTCAGTGTTGTGATCTTGAAAACATGAACACACTAAAAATAAAACAAATTGAACGCTATAATGCTAACTTTAAACATTAAAATTAGATACAATTAATATATCTTCACAAAGATAGGAGATTTATGCATTACCTTGAAAATTTAAGTAAATAAACACGGAAATTTGGAAATACTCAAGTGATCCCAATCTTGGAATATTTAGCCCGTGTCTATAGATATTGAATATTACAACATGCATTGTTTTCTTATGATTAAATTTTCCAGGATTGGTGTCAAATTATATCGCGCGAGCTTTTCGTAGAAAAAGTTTATCATTGGAGATTATAATCGAATTAACATTTAATATTAATTTTTTTTAAAACATCATTTTATATTAAAACAGCGTTTGCGTTATATAATTTCTTACCGACATATCAGCGGAAAACCAACACTAATAACTGTTCAATGTTACTAATCACTTAAAATTGTACAAAATAAATAAATATAGTAGTTGAGAGAAGGTTATAGTTATAACTTTTTAACTGCAACATAGCTGTTAGAATAAGTTAATCACAAACCAACTTATGCTACCACAACGCCATCTACTCGTGTAAAATGTAATCTTGTAAGAAAAAATATATACAGTAGCCGGCAAACATCTTGAAATTTTACGGCGTAGTGGGGGGAAGTTTGCGCATCTACCTTTCCACCAAAGAGACCCAAATTTTGTCTTCTGCGCATTCTCCCACCACGCCAAAGAATTTCAAGAAGTTTGCCGGCAACTGTACCTGTCATTTCGATAATCTTGTACACCGGTGTTTTTATTTTTGCAATCCTCATAACTATAAATTAGATCACTAATTCTAAAACGTTAGGAGTAAATTATCAATAGCATTAACCATTTATATTTTTAACTGTAATTTCGGATATTTTATACGCGCCGTATGTATTACCGAGAGCGAATCTCGACGTTTCTATTTATATTTTAACTTAAACCAAAACCAAATAAAAAATGTGTATGTAAACAGAATGGGTTTGAACTAGGGATGGGTCGTCGACGTATTTACCGTCGACGAAACGAGACCGTCCACGTCCGTCCATTGACGAGACGATCAACTAGTTGAATTCGTCAACTAATTGACGCGTCAACTTCGTTACGCGGACGTTCTATCTAAACATCGGGACGATGGTCAACTGTCTACGGTTCGACGGCTCAACCGTTGGCTATTTTTATTACGTTAATTTTTAAAATTTAAAGAAGTTATTAAACCTAAATTCAAGATTATATTACATATATAATAATTAATGTTGGACTCCTGAATAAGGACCATAGTTAGGTATAGAAAAATTTATTCCCTACAAGTTTGTTTATCATTTATATGCTAAAGTTGAAAAGTAACAAAATAAGACAATAATTGAATTTTACCATCCCTTTTTAGGTAGATATAAATCGATCGAATAAAATATTGATTTTAGAAAAATATCTAGCCGGCCTGTTAATTAATAATAGTTCAATAAAAAATAAAATAATTAAACATAATTGTTTTATTTTATACAGCGTAAAATTGGGAATTCACCGAAACGTCGCACGTGCACATCGCAAAAAATCATGTAAAAAATAATAGATAATAGCTTATTAAGTCTATCTCGCCCTACGCATGCATTCAAATTTCAAGTCTCTGTCATAGTTCGTGTACACAGATCTGCACTCTATGGTCGTGTACTTATGAGTTGAAATGACATTACCGGTCGAGCCGTCTATGGCGTCTACAAGTCGACAGCGAGAGATGAGAGAGACATAAACGGAGACGTTTTGTCTTGCTCTCGCTCGTTGCTTTGCATTACGTTGAATCTCGAATCGTCCACCGACCACGGCGTCCGCCGTCCATCGTCTACGAATTCAACTAGTCCATGCGATAAACGTAAACCGTCGACGCGTCGATGCAACGTCACCGGTTGATTTCAACTAGTCCGTCCATTCAACGCCCATCCCTAGTTTGAACTGGTTAACTCATACGGATGCAGCACAAGACAGGGGAATATGGGGTGCACGGATAGTTTATTCCATATACGAGTATGTAATACTCCTTTATTGCTAATGCCCACATGTGGAGGTGTCACGGACTAAGCGGGGCAAAAAATGCTACTTTTATCTCATTGCTGTCACTTGACCTGTTGTGCGCAAACGTCGTGACTCTCCCGTGTGGCGGCGCTGATTGGATATAAATTGGCGCTAATTATCGAACATGCGCATAAAACTCGAAGCGACACCGGTATGAAATAAATGATTTCAATTCAAGATATTTCATGGATGTCCCATAGAGACGAGGCTTTTTTTTATATGGGAAAGTAGGTATGGAAGTCTTTTTGGGTGTTCATAGGGCTTAGAACCTATCGGATGGCTGGCTTAAGTGACAAAGAATTGCCGCTTATATTACTCGCCGGATCCTTAATAATAAGTATGCAAAATTTGGGTTCGATCGGTCGAGCGGTACAGATATGTATGGAAAATATATCACAGGTGGGGAGGGGGGAAGTTGGAGAGAAGAAATGCCATCTATGTTACTCAACGGGTCACTCATCGGGTCAACTTAAGAATACGCGTGCAAAATTGGAGTCAGGTCGGTCAAGTCGATGTAGATTTTTATACGGAAAATATATCCGGGGGAGGATAATGTCAATTAGTGTATATTATAGATATCTCACAGAGACGAAACTGTATTAATTATGGGAAAGTAGGTATAGAAGTCATTTGGGTGTACACAGGACTTATGACCTGTCTTTTTATGGTTGGCTTAAGTGATCACTTTACACAATTGTAACATTCGCCATTTCCACCCATGATAGAATATACCATGCTTATTCATTTTTTGGAAGTTGTATATATGTTTAAATTGCGTGGAAAGCTTTCATATATGAGTTGTAAGCGCCTTTTCCATGCGGCCTGTACAAAGCCATTTTCATTCCCCTAAATCCCCACAGATGTCGCTAATGAGAAAATCTACATTGATTTTTTACGATTTTTCAATTGATTAATAATGTCTCTGTGACATAAATCCAGCACTGTTCTGAAAGATTTGAACAAACTCAAAATATTCTGATAATGTCAATGTTTTCATTTTATTTAATAACAATTTTTAAATAATACTAATTTTGAAAACGGAATTAGATCAGCTATTGTATAGGAAGTTAGTTAATTTAACGCGTACCCATCATATTAATAATTTACAAATCACCTACATTTGTTCTGCCGGTCTTTCATCGATTCACATTCAAAAAATTCTTAGAAATAAACAATTCAGGTACTGCTGTGTTGTCTATTTGTAAATTCTGTGATTATATTCAATTTGCTGAAAATCGATAATAGACGATGGTGTTATATTTAGGTGGAAGCACCGGCCACTGTGCCAAGGTAAATCGTTACCCCGACTTTACTGGGTCGAGGTCTGGAGAGACCTGGAGGGGGGATCATCCCCCGTGCCCACCTCCCCTCGCTGCCCCCTGAATTCATGACGTCACGGTTGCGAAACTGAAATGAGCAAAAAGCCAACGCGATTGCCTCATCTGCTTGCGCAAAATAATACGTATTCGTAATTATTTATGTACGCCTTTTAAGGAAATTTTCTGTGAAAAATGTCAAGACATGTCAAATGTCGATATGTCTATCATTAAAGAGGAAATATTGACATTAATTTGATATTCAGACACTATGGATGTATAAATTAGTGGATGCTTGTAAAATAAATAGATTTTCACCAACTTTTAATATAACCTTACTAAATTAACATATATAATAACAATGTTTTCTTTCACTAATTGTTATTCACAACAATTAAAACATTTCGATGCTGACGCATCATCTTCAGTAATATTAGTAATATTAAACTTAAGACTAAAGGACGTCGTGAGGAGTAGGGGCGAGATTAGAGTCAGGCGAGTGTAGGGGCGTGGTCACTAAGCGCACAAGAGAGGAAGTTATAGAAGGTAAATATTAATTACAATACATATTTGTTATAATTATTAGTTAGAATACAATTGTGTTATAATTAATCGCCAAGTTTTCTAAAATATCTAAATTTCTTTCCTTTTTTACAAATGTTTATTAATTTTACGTTATCTTATCTTATCTTCATTATCTTACTTATCTTACCTTATCTTTATGCATTAGCAAACTCTGTAATTCCCAGATTACACTCATTAGGGAATGAGCATGCAGAGGCGGCTGACATTTTTGCTGATAGTATAACTGTTTATAGGACAAAGCTGATACAATTGTTTACATCCCAACGAAATGGAAATGGACAATAAATCTTTCTATTTTACCTTTAACTATTATTATTTGTATCTTTAACTTTATTATTATTTTATCTTATGTTTTTATGTTTTTCTTATGTTTTTCTATGTTAAAAAAAAATTATTCTGTATATTTTAAAAGCCCATAAGGGCGTTAAATAAATAAATAAAATCTTATATAAGTAAATGGTTGACCCATTTCTCTAATCCAAATTTTAACCCTACTTTTTAAATTCTTCGAATAACTAAATTTTGATAAACTTTCCATCATTTTACTATACAGTTAGTTAAGGGCCAAGGTGTCTAAATTTCTTTGTCGATAAGTGGTTCAAGCGGTTGGGGTGGCACGATAGTAAGTGAATACATTTTATGTCTCTATGGTAAGGACTCTAGACGCAGAAGATACCTTGGTGCTCACAAAATACGTTAGCACGACATAGTTAGAAAACTCGACAGTCGAAGTCGTTGTTTGAAAATTGTGTATCAGGACACAAGAATATGACATTCCATCCTCTCTACCTATTTATGGGAAATGGTATGATCGTATGATTGAACGTAAGGTTGAATACTATACTGTATCGTATGTATTGTATATAGGGAAATTTATTCAGTACGTTGTCTTTATTCTATCACAAAAAATACTTAAGTAATCTACCCTTCTTTCAAATCTAATAGAATCGTATGTCTCATATGTGGGGTATAAAAGCAAAGGCAATAATATCCAAAAAAAATTGATGGAGTCATCAAGGATAACTAATTAATAATGCACTGAATTCGAGATTTTATAGGAAACATAGACTATAATAGAAAACATGATTTTAAATTCTCAATAAATAAATTTAAAAGATAACTATTTGCAAAAAGGACCTGATTATTTATAATATTCAATTTACTATTTACACTCTTTCTTATTTAACAAAGTTAATTTATATAAATTATAATTATGTTACCACAAAATAAATTTGCTACATTTGAAGAAGAACAATATATTTTAGTTCACATAATTCGAAATTTTTTTGAATTTGACAAAATTGAACAAAAATTCGATATTTTTTGCTCGTGAAAACATCAAATATGTCAATATTAGAAATATCCCGATATTTGTATTGGCATAATAAATATTGCGTTTTCGAAATGATTTCCTGAAATATGCAAAAAACAGACATTTACACAAAATTAAAAGCTTTTTTCTCGAGTTTTACGATTTATGGCGAATTTCGCAATCGCGTCGCGATTTTTCTTTACCTTGAATCTGGAATTAACGAGGTTCGAAATGTTGTTTTTAGGTTCCTTGAATTTAGTATTTTAAAGCTTCATAAAGTAATGTTAGTTTAGAATTTCGGATAAAAAGGATCATTAAAAAAACGATAAATAAATCTTCTAAGCTCTCACCTGCAAAGTAACAGTACTTTACGTAGGGCACGTCGATATACAGTTTTGTCTATTTGTTTTCTTTCAACATTCATTTTTCTTACTTCTAATTTCTTGTTTAATATCCACGAACACAAGTTTGAAGTATTTTGGCATTCTTCATTCATTTGTCGCAATTTTAGAATGTTACTTAATGAATGTAGTTTTGTTAATTGAATCAATTAGAAAGATAAAAATATTTCTATTTTATGTCTATTATATTGTAACGAGGCTAGAAAAATCGCGCACTTCTGTCAAGTGACAGTTGTTTGAATTGGTCACAACACTATCGAAGACTCCAGACTGGCCTAGTGTAATCCACGGCTTTCGGGAAGCATGGAGAAAAATCAATAAAAGCCTGGAAGCCACGAGAAAGTTCTCCTCAACACGGGGAACGCCTAGAAGGTTCGATACCAGCATCGGCCAGATGTAAATACGGGACAGGCCGCGCGCGAGTTGTTGTTTTAGCGCGCTTGACAGCGAAACAAAGCGAAAGCAGCAGCGAGCTGCGGTGGCCAGGATGGCCAACCGAGCGATAATTCGGCAGCGAATAATCTGGAAAAGTTCTTACGTAGCTTAATAAAATTGAATAAAGTGTTAAAGCGATAATACGAGTGATAAATTACGAAATAGTGTAATTTAAATAATAGTGTTAAGCTAAATACTGTTAAGTGACTTTGTATGTTTGATTAATTAATCAGTCAGTAATTAATAAATCCGTAATTAAATTCCAGCGTTTTCGTTGATTCCTCCCGCAGGCACGACACGACAATATTGATTCTCTGATTGCCGTTGAAAAGAACGCAATCGCCGTCAGTGCAGACGACCCCAACGCTTGAGGCTCGGTACAAAAAGGGTGGAGGAAGAGTGGTCTGCCAACCCGTCGCCACCACCGACAGCGATGACCAAGCGCTCGCGCGACTCGCGCCACGTGAGTCGCGGCGTTAGATTTGTCGTCAAATTATTGGCAGCTCTCGCTGAACTGGCGACAGCAAGGCGCTCACGATGCTTGATACATATCTACAGTTGTTGACACGTAGCAATTAGCAATCAATCCAGTCGTCGAAGTAGCCGCAAAGACATTCCTGTGATTTGGCACCAACGGTTAGTGTGATATTTGTATATCACGTATGTACTTAAAATAAATATTTACCGTATTCGTTAATTTAATGTTTCTCCAGGGTATGCTTGGCTACAATAGTCTAGGTCTAGAGACTAGAATGTGTATTTGATTACACATTTTTATCGATTGTTGCTAGGTATGATTGATAATACTAAAATTATACAGAGCATTGTTTTATTTGTTTTTTTATTTTTCATTTATTGGTTTTCTTACAGCCATATAATTAATAAATCTTGAAAACAAACATGAGATGTACAGACATGTTTCTGATATTTACCTTAGACATCGTCATCATAGATTGTTTCACATTCCAATATACAGGACCAACCTGCGGACGGTTATGCCTGTTAGAAGAGCTGCCGCTATGCTGAACAAAATCACTTTGGGTATTGATATATTCCATGTGTCTGAAGGGGTTTTCCGAAGCAGGATTCTCCTACACCTATGAATGAATTTATATACGTCTGATATTTCATTGTTTGTATATTATAACACATGTTTGAAATGTAAATGTTATTAACTGTTCGAAGAATATTTTTTCTTCTTCTGTATGAAGGCTTGAACTTTGTGGTGACATTATTATTAAAATAAAACACAAATTACTTTGTTTTCACCAAAAAAATACATACTAAATAACAAGGATAGTGATAATCCTATCATGAAATCAGGAGTTTATAGACTTAATTGTAACGATTGCGATAATTTTTATATTGGCAAAACAAAAAGAAATTTTGAAACTAGGGTTAAAGAACATATCAAAGCATTAACTAGCAATATTGATTCTGATTTCGCAAAACATCTAATAGAATTTGACCATACATTTGATATTAACACAGGCTTAAAATTTTTACATTTCAACTATAAGATACCTCAAATAAATAATTTAGAAATACTCGAAATTAGGAAAAATGTTAATATTAAGTCTAATATAATAAATACACAGACGAAATTTTTGCATAATCCTATTTTGAATATTTTTCCACTTAACATTCCAAATGACCCATAATAATCAACACCTCGAACCCCCGCCTCCCCTCACCAACCCCCTCAACCGCTCCTTCACCGTAACATATTTGCTTGTTTCAACTTTTAAGATTAGTACACAATAATCCTGATGAAGAGAACATTGTTCTCGAAACATGTAGATTTTTTAATCTAATATAGTGGTGAAAACAAAGTAATTTGTGTTTTATTTTAGTAAATGTTATATTAAAAATAAATAAATTGAAATCGAATTGAAATTTGAATCGCTGTGCCACGGTGAGTTATTGGTGACGGTTGTCGAGTAACGTCAAACAACACATTATTTCCCGGAAGTGGTGAGCCAGCAATTGCACTCCTGCGCCAGCTTCCAGTGAGTCAATTAAATTGTTTTGGCCGCTCGGAGGCTCGCCACTAGCTGCTCCGCCACACAAGCAGTAGGCAGTTAGTTACCTACCCAATCAAACACCATAAATTCTGTTATAAATTAGGGCGATGCGGTCTGATAGATGACAATCATCCGTATTCTGAAAATAACAATGTCTGGATCTTTAAGATCTTTATCCCAACACTTAATAGACGATAATAAAAATTAAAAATGTCCAGAGCAGATTTTGTAATTCTACGGCTCAAATACACTGTATTAGAAGATGATATAAGATGATTGTTTCTTACAGTCGTATTAATTTCTTCATCCACAGCGTCCAGATGAAATATCGTGGCTAAACTTGTCATGACCACGTTCGGCGTTACCGCGTATTCAAATCTTCCCATCTTGACAGATAACAATTTACATCTTTCTCCCTTCCTTATAGAAACAAACACCGACGTAAAGCTATCTCTCGTTTATTTTTAATTTTTATTATCGTCTATTAAGTGTTGGGATAAAGATCTTAAAGATCCAGACATATGTGTCAAAAAATGTCAAGGTGGGAAGATTTGAATACGCGGTAACGCCGAATGCGGTCATTATAAGTTTAGCCATAATATTTGATCTGGACGCTGTGGATGAAGAAATTAATACGATTGAAAGAAACAATCTTTCTTATATCATATTTTAATACAGTGCATTTGAGCCGTAGAATTACAAAATCCGCTCTGGACATTTTTAATTTTTATTATCGTCTATTAAGTGTTGGGATAAAGATCTTAAAGATCCAGACATTGTTATTTTCAGAATCGGGCCGATTATGTATTGGTATGTTCTCCTTCTTCCTAACAAGAGAAGAACTTTTTTGCTCGGAAATCAGGTAAACCTCGTTGACGGCTCCCAGATATTTTACTGGGTTACAGGTATTCCACGCGACAATAAATAGTTCGGTCATAATACAGTAGGAATAATGTTTACGTCGCGGTGGCTGCATAATAAGACAGAGCGGCTATTTTTTTTTCAATTCCTTTTAGAGTCTACGATACTCTTGAGTGGGTACTCCTACTTGCGGTCTAGTCCGCCTACACTACTGTTCTACAAGTGCGCCAGCTCTATACCTTTTACACTTTTGCAAGCTACTTGTTATAATAAACATTATAAGTGTATTATTTCATTATATGAATTGAAAGGGTAAAAAAATTCTGAACAAAACTCAGAGAGAGTGAGGGATGTCCGCCATTTATCCCGCGTGGCGGCGCTGGTGTAGTTGGGGGTCAACTCTTTTTGACAGCTCGTGCGTTTTATACAGACATATTAAGTTTTGCTTTGTTTTTGTGGATTTAGAGATAATTAATTTTGAAAAATGGCTGTTAAAATAATGTTTATTTGCATTTCTCATCCTCCCTAATTGAAGGGTTGCCGGAAGAAACATGCGTAAACAGTGGTCATTAACTTTGAGAAAAATGATTATTTAGTTAGGTAGGTACTTCGTAACCGTTTTTAACGTTTTCAAATGAAATAGCTATGTTTTTTTGAATATGTCATTATATTTAACAAGATATTTAAAGTTGTAATTGTAATTTTAAACCTAAAAAATATAAAATAAAGGAAACATTTCAAAAAAGTCGCTTGTTAAGGGAGCCATATTTAAAAAAAATGTTTTGCTCGTTATGAGAGGTTCCACTGTATAAATATAATAAAGTATATTGTAGATATAGAAAAATAAAAGTTAAGTTATTTATACAATTATTTTATTAATTTTTACCATTATCCATGTTAGAACGAAAATAACAGCATAAAATACACGAAAATTATTCTACTTCCCAAACGGACTAAACTACTCGATAAATGACTAAGAATTCTATGTTTTGGACAACCCAATAATCCTTTCTATGTGCATTCTACTTGATCAAATTTTCATTGAGCATCGAGGCTGCATCTTTAGGAGCTAGTATATCTTCTGAAATCTGAATCATATTACGCCTTAATTTGAAAATGGTCAGTAAAAATTCATTGTCAGGAGTTCAGGAGTCAAGATACGGACGCTCATTGTATATTGTGATGGATAATACATGAGATGATTTACTGTAGGCCCTAAGACATTAAATACAAACCAGAAGTGCTTGTAGCTATCAAATCCTGTGTAAAATACAAACTACAGTTCGCAATTTGACAGCTCGCATGACCGCCAACTACACCAGCGCCATCTACTTCGAGCTTTCCAGATTACCTCCCATTGAGTTAGTGTGGGTACAGTGCGTAATACGCGCATCGTTTCGTTGTGTTAAGTTTACGGATACGAGAGGGGCGTATCGTATTCATCGCGGTATTATATTTTTAATTTTAACTCAGAAGTTAATAATGCATTTCGTTGCTACATGATCATGAAGATGAAGGAGAAAGGGGTTTATTAGAAACGGTACTCCGCTAGCCAGTGGATCAATCCCGATGGCGGCCCAGAATAGCTCTACAACAGTGGTTCACAAACTGAGGTTGAATAATGAACGCATATTTATACTAAAATGCAAAAACAAACAAACGCACTTAACTCTGGTTTGTTTTCTGAGTTATGGAACGAAAGCGGTTCAGAATTTGAAACACTCTTGTTGCACTCACACGCGAGGTGGCTTTCCAAAAGGAAAGTTTAAAGGGGATTTCATACTACATAAAGAAATTCAACACTTTTTGAAAGATATAAATTCACTAGAAGATTGTCAATCGCTGCAAGATAACCTACATTATCTGAACACGTATTGAAATGCCCACAGCCTGGAAACAAATGTTTCTAAATGCTTCGTTGTACGCTTTACAAGAAATAAAAAGGTATTCTCTAATGAATATTCAATTCACAATATACCATTATCTACCAAATACGAAAGCAAAGACCTTGGGGTGATACTTGACAGTAAATTAAATTTTAACAAGCAGATCGATTACATAGTCACCAACGCATCGTCTATGCTTGGTTTTGTCATACGCACATGTAAACATTTCAAAAATATCAGTACCCTCAAGACACTTTATTTCTCATACGTTCGTAGTATTTTAGAATATGCATCTCAGGTGTGGAATCCAGGTTATGCAGTACACGAAAATAGAATTGAAAGCGTCCAAAACAGATTCCTAAGATACCTAGACCTGCGTTCATTTAGATCTCATATAAGCAATGAAGACTCTGCGAAGTTTTTTAACATGCAGACCCTAACTCGTCGAAGAAACATAACTGACGCGGTGATGCTATTCAAAATAACACACAATCTAGTTGATAGTCCGGAACTTCATCAACGAATATCTTACCACGTCCCAACTCGCAATAACAGACATTCACCTACTTTTCATCTCCCCTTTTGTAAGACCAACTCAAAACACAACTCCTTTATGTACAGATCCACAAATTCATTTAACACAAACTATCACCACATTGACATTTTCAACTCAACAATAAAAAACATAAAACAAACAATATCTACACTACCGCACCCAAACTAATTTGTACATTATATCTTCCCTTCTACTCCCGTCCCACATTCCCCTCCACCCTATCTACTCGCTACCAAAGTAAATTAAAGTAAATTATTATATTCAGTGGAAAATTTGTAATTGGCATAATTTTAAAAACCATTATTTCATATTTTTAAGATTGTTGTTTTGCTGTTAATTTTCCCCAAAATAAAATAAATAAATTAATTTTAAAAAATTATTGAAATGTAGTAAACAATGGCGTGAAGTATCATAGAAATGTGAAAAATTTATTATTTACACTGCACAAAAGTTTGAGGCTATTTTTAATTTCTATTAATGTCGAGCATTTAAATTGAAAGATTATACTAAATCTGTATTTCTGTTTTTAATTATTTTATCAAATTTAAATTTATTATTTATTTGTTAATTTAAAAATTACTTGTAACGTGTACTTAATTCTATTTTTGAATTCTTTTTTGCTCTGTAAATAGTCGACTGCCTTCAAACAGATAATCCCAGGTTTAATTCCAGCCGAAGTTTAATATAGTACAAAAAATAAGATATTAATAAAACTTATTATTATTATTGAAATTTAATTTTATTGAAAACTAGCGATCTGGCCCGGATTCTCCCGGTTTTTATTTTTTTATTAATATTTACGCTTCAACTGGTTAAAAGGTTCAATTACACAAACGAAATATATCACAAAACACCCAAACTTGAGTAAATCACATAGATTAATTGTGACCTCACCAGGAATCGAACCCGGAACCCTCAGTGTGAAAATCCGATGTCATACCCACTGAGCTACGAGGACCGAAAAAAGTTCTTCTTCTTAAAAGATAGATATATGCTACCACAAAAATTTTTGTAGATCATTTTATTTTAGGTACACAATTTTTTCCTATACGATTTTTGATCTGTTTGATTAGGCAGCGTTTCCATGAGAGCACTTTGCTGGAATTTTTTTCCCAACTTGATTCATCAATACCGATAATTTTTAGCTCCTATATATGCTAGGGTAATTTTGAATACATAAAAATCTTCCTGGATAAATGGAGACCATACAAACCGCATACAAATCCGTTGAGTGGTTCTCAAGATTAGCGCGGTCATACAGACAAACAGACGCTCGCCGGAAACATTCCTTTATACTATGTATTGATTGAATTAAATTGAAGAGTAGAAATTTATTATAAATGGTTGAGATAAGTCATTTTCTGGTTAGTAATTTTTGGGGTATTATGCCGCATTTTTACGATTTTTCTAGTCAACGTTTCGACACGGTATTTCAAGCCAATAATTTACCACAACACCAACACTCGCAACAACTCATCAGCTCTGATGATGGACCCTGCAATGGGATCCGAAACGTCGGCCAGAAAAGTCGTAAAAACACGGCATAATAGCCCAGAAGACACAAACCAGAAGTTTCTGAGAGGCCTTGAAAACCTAAGAACACTCTAAGTAATTATCCATTCCATTGCCAGGATTCATCTGTAATGTCAAAAAATGCGAACGAATTAAGAGATGTAAAAGTTAGACATTTAAACTTAAAATTTTAGTTATTCTGTTGAATGGTAAAGAGATCGACCTAAATATTACTCAGAATGTAAGAAATAATGAACATTAGCAAAAATTACGACTTATGTATATCGTATGACTGTCATTTCCGTTTATTTATCTTGCTACATTCTGAGTAGGTGTCGATTAAGGTGTAGAATATTTTTTCCATCAGCTACATCGATAGCCAAGCGATACAATATGTAATTCATTATCCGAGAGTGCCGGGTTTACTTTCTATCTACGAGTCAAAAAACAGTTATATTTTACTGATACAAATTTTAATAATTTTATTATAATACGCGAACTGTTTATATAAAAAAAATTGTGTAATTAAAGGTACATATCAGAATTTAGAAAAAGTTTTTATAAAATAGAACTGTCGATGTAAATGTATATAATATAATTAAAAACACTATTTCTAACCATTAAAGTGAAGAGTCTTGAATGGAGTCGCCAGTTCGCTTTGTATGTCCATGTGAAAATAGGCAAAGCGCCAATTAGCCCAAGTAAGAAGCCAAAATTATTTCCTGACCTCCCCTTTACTTATTATAAACTATAAAATTATCGAAACATACATATCCAAATTAGTTTACTCTATGCCGAAAGTATATATCGCAAAATATTTTTGTTAATAAATATTGTTGTGACAATAAAAATAGGTCATATCAGTTTATATTCAAGTATCATATTTTCAAAAACAGCTTGAAATTTCGTTCTTTGAAACTTGAAAAAACGCTTGAGTAATCAAATTGGCCACTTGTGGAATATGAACGTAACTAACAAAATGTAACCAATTAACTAATGGCATTTTGTCGTTTCGAACCCCCAACTACCTACGCAAGCCAGACGGTAATGACAATTTGTTTTACTTTTAATGTCACTTTTAAATTGCTATATTCTATGTATGTATTTAAGTTGTAGCAGTTTTTCTTCTTCTGTAAACTAACAGAAAATATTTATAAAACTCTCCCATCATTGCCAAATTATTAATGGATCGATATTATTCAATCTGGAGCAATGTTCACCCAGGTAATTACTTTCGTTGATTGATTGAGATCTCATTTTTTACAAATTCAACATGAAATTTGAGTTTTTCGTATACTGTGCTCGTGCGTAGGTATGTTGAATTCAATTAATAAAAGTCTGTCTATTGACGCTGTAATAAAATAAATATAAACCAATCGAGAATATATATATATTTAAAAAAAGTTAGAACGTATTTTAAAATTTTAAATATTAATTCATTTTTTAGTTTTTTTTACTGAAACACAATATTTTATACTAATTTTTATCCCAAAATATACACTACGCTAATTTTTTAAATATAATGTTAGAGAAAACCTTTTAAAACACTAATAAATTCCACATTTTTAATGATTAATCTGGTTTCTCGTGAAAAATGAAATGCCCAAGCAATGAACAAAGTTGCAATAAATGCTGCATATTATAATTCAAGTAAAAACTGAACTAAACTATTTTTATAAATATTTAACTTGAATTTATTTTGTCACTACCCTTTCAAAATAAATTCATTTATATACCCTGCAATTTTAACTACATCGTTTTTAAGATACTTTTATATTTTTAAAATGCATTGTATTAATAAAAGTACTATTTTTTATTAATAAATTTGCTATAATAACATTCTAATGAAAAGTGTGTTGTATTTTATAACACAGTAATTTATTTGCTTACTACATAATCACTTGTAAATGTTTATTTTTAATCAGTTTTTCAGTTATTTCACAAATTGCAATTTTAATTTTATGTGCGTCATTTCATTATGTTAACTCACGTAAGAAAATGCACAAAAAATAGCAATTTGAAAAAGTAAATTAACCCTTTATAAATAAAAGAAAAATTGAATAAGTAAAAAAATGTAGAATATCGTTGGTAGATTTCATATTAGCCAAGAAGCTGATGATATAATATAATAATAAGACTTAAAGGGTTACTACCTGGTTTTCTCTTTTTTCCTTTAAAAAATCGAATATTAAATTTCACAATGTAATTAATTAATTAATTAATTAAGGAAAATAAAAAATAATCTTAAACAAAACTTTAACCCTTTTTACATTAAACAATTATTCTACACATATTTACACTTGGACTTATGACTAACTCAACTTTCACTAACATTCCACTTGATACTCTGTAGATACATAATAACTACCTTATGAAAATAAATACTACTGACGAACTCGAAAAAATATTATAATTGTGTTCTATAACGCCACTCTGGGACAGGCGTAGCCTAGTGGAGTGGCATAATCCACAAATTAAACAAAACAAAAAAAATGTGTAATTTATCTTATGTTTTATTGTTAAATAAGTATTAAGTATCTTTATTATAAACAAGGATTTTTTAAATAAATAAATAAAAAAACAATGAGCAAAAGACGTATCTTATTATGCTATTTTTAAGATATGTGCAAAATTTTAACAAAAATGGCTTAATAGATTAAGGTGTCATTTTCAACAGTCTGAAAAAGAGAGTTTCAAGAAAAAAACGAAAGAGTAATATTTAAAAATAATTTGACACAAGAAATTTCTTTAAAATAAAAATATTTTTTTAAATATTTTTATACTGATTACGTCAAAAAAGTACCCAAAAATAAATTCACTGAATTTAAAATGCCTTAGATTAGGTACACCTACTTTAATAGATGGGTACCTAGCTTCAACGGATTATTTAATTTTACATTAATAAATCAAATGTCAATACACATTTAATTATTTTCCACACAAAAATTTAGGAAGAAAAACTCAGATATTTTTTATGATAAATTCTTTCGAATGTGGGTATACCAAACATGCATTGAAAGCTTTCTATTTAGCAACATTTGTCTAACATAATGAAGCTCTTTAATATTTAGTAAATTCTGTTAACAAATTAACTTTTATTATCGTCTTGAAAGTATTTAATGTACTACATAGAACACCTTGATTTTCAAATCGTAAAAGAAATGCTTTAAACCATGATTAATCGGAGAGAAACACAGATTTACAGAATCTTCAATGAGAGTTAAAATACTTTCGACACTTCGATATTTTAAAAAATAATCAATAATAACGATTATTTTCATAGCGTTTCGTGGTCAGGGTAAAAGTAACATTTGTTTTACTTTCGTTAAAGTGGTCTTGTTAAATCGCTTTTTATATATATATATCTCCGCACAGACACTTGGGATGAAACAACTTCATTAGCGCTGCTGTTGGCTAAAATTGCTGAAAACGCACGATTTACTTCCTCCCCTCCTAACCTTTTCAGGCAACAAATCTTTCTCTTTCACAATCCAGAGGTTAATTAAGTACGTTTGTCGGGAAAATTTATTTATTATTTACGTAATTTTGTAAGTTATTGTGTTGATTAGTCTGTTTGGGAAAATTGCCTTAATTACCTCTGTTTCCCATTATTTTCGCGCTTTTGCAAATATTTATCTGAAAGCCTGGAACTGTACTTTCCTTAGAAGCTTTTGTTATTATTGATTTATACAAGGTTATCTTGCTTATATCTACATTTTAAGGCAAGATAAAAAATAATGACGTAAGCTCTTCGCCACTTCACGTCATATTATTTAATATTATAATATCCTTCGAAGGTTAGGAACGACTAACTGTACTATTTTCCCACTGGGGTACTAAATCTCCGTAAAAACTTTTTAAGAGTTCAAAGGCGGGTTTCTGTGTGTAAAACGAGAGCAGTCCGACTTTTCGTGCCTCCAACCCAGTGCATGGTTCAGAGTCTCTCCGAGATCATCCTCCGCAGGGAAATTTATAACAACCAACTGATATTCGGCCCGATTCTGAAAATAACAATGTCTGGATCTTTAAGATCTTTATCCCAACACTTAATAGACGATAATAAAAATTAAAAATGTCCAGAGCGGATTTTGTAATTCTACGGCTCAAATGCACTGTATTAAAAGATGATATAAGAAAGATTGTTTCTTACAATCGTATTAATTTCTTCATCCACAGCGTCCAGATCAAATATCATGGCTAAACTTATAATGACCGCGTTCGGCGTTACCGCGTATTCAAATCTTCCCACCTTGACATTTTTTGACAGATATGTCTGGATCTTTAAGATCTTTATCCCAACACTTAATAGACGATAATAAAAATTAAAAATAAACGAGAGATAGCTTTACGTCGGTGTTTGTTTCTATGAGGGAGGGAGAAAGATGTAAATTGTTATCTGTCAAGATGGGAAGATTTGAATACGCGGTAACGCCGAACGTGGTCATGACAAGTTTAGCCACGATATTTCATCTGGACGCTGTGGATGAAGAAATTAATACGACTGTAAGAAACAATCTTCTTATATCATCTTCTAATACAGTATATTTGAGCCGTAGAATTACAAAATCTGCTCTGGACATTTTTAATTTTTATTATCGTCTATTAAGTGTTGGGATAAAGATCTTAAAGATCCAGACATTGTTATTTTCAGAATACGGATGATTGGCAACATGTTATCCTGGCAAATGCAAATACAATATCCGATTCGATTAATTTCTCAATTATAAAAGTTGATATAACCGCTACACGGATCGGTTTACTGTGACTGTTCGGCTCTTCAATAGAAACAATACTAGCGAAATTAGTGCGAATTATAAGCGACCAGCGAAAATAGATAGAATAGAAACGAAAGTACGTACCGAGACTTTGATTATTATACAGTGTACCCAATGAGTGTCCGGTGACCATGTCGAAGCCTTTACTAGCATAAAATATGATCAATTTCATCGACAAAACACCCACCACATGTAAAAAAAATATTCGTAATTTTTTTTAACAATTATTTTTGGTCTTTTTTTTTAATTTTGGCGAAATACTTAACGTCATTTTAATCCTTATTGCTTTATCTTTCAGATGAAACCACTTTGATATTTGAACTGACCTTATTTTATGCTATTAAAGACTCCAACACCGATCAACGAACATACTCGTTTATTCAATGTTTATTCAATGTTACAATGTTACAATGTTGCAATGTTACAAAGTTTACAAAGTTTACAATTTATTCAATGTAACAAAGTTTACAAAGTTTACAAAGTTTACAAAGTTTACAATTAGTGTTTACAAAATTAAATTGATGCCCTGCCTGCTACACTAGTAGTTTACTGTATTATAGCAGACAGTGCTCTTCCAGTAGTATAATGTTCAAGAATATTTAGTATTTATATAACATTTGTGAATCAATATTATTGCCAATTAAAATTGAGTAATAGTAATAATTAAATGTTTACAATCTAATAATGGTGTTAATTAATTCTATTATAGACAAAGGAAAAAAATGATCTGAATAGGATATTTAATAAAATAAAATAAAATAAAATAAAACAATTAAAAGTATTTAGAAAAATGAAAGTAAATGTTCTTGTAGGATTAGTATAGTATACTGGAATTAATTTAGAGTGTTTCGTTTGTCTTCCAACACTGCGATTCCGTGAGAATATATATTTGTATCCACTTTGACAGAGAAATTTAGAAATCACTATTAGCCTGTAGTGATAAACATATTTTATTTTGAAGGTGCTGGTGGCCTACGCGATGTCCGAGTGTCCGTCCCCGAGGCTGTGGCCGCAGGAGACACGGTGTCCCTGCACTGCCGCTACGACCTGGAGCAGGACTTGCTGTACAGCGTCAAGTGGTACAGAGGCCGCCAGGAGTTCTTCCGGTACATCCCCAAGGAGCTGCCTCACACCAGGGTGTTTCTGCTCCCGGGGATGGATGTGGATGTAAGTGCTTCTACTGGGATTGTAAACTTGTGCTCAGTTTATAAATCACCGCTCAGTACATTAAAAATATGCTGATTTTGTCTCATTGGGATAGATCTCGCGACATTGAGTAGAAAGTTTGAGTCGCGGTTTTGCCACGGGAAGATTCGACATCCCGACGAACGATAGAATGATGTCCAATATAATTACATATCTGTTTTAAATACATACGTAGGAAACAGGAATCACATAAGTCACGCGTGGAGTAAAAAAGCAAAGGTAGCAATAACCTTAAAAATAAATAAATGTTTTCAATGCGTCGCAGAGGATTACTAATTTAAAATGTACTAAATTCTAGATTTTATGTATTCATCCCTTCCAAAATAATGTTTCATATAAATTTATAGGCTATGTTTCATATACAATCTCGAATTCAGTACTTCAAAAATTAGTGATCCTCGATGACTGCCTTCAATTTTTTTTTATATCGGAACCTTTGCTTTAATACCCCACATATGGAATATAAGTAATTGCCTGTGTATAGTACAGCAGCGTCACAGCTTACATATTTCCCAACAGAAATGGACTTGTTTGTTTTCTATTCGAAAAATGTTCATTCATAACCGAATATAAATATGTATATATTTCTAAACTATTCATAAAAAATATTTACGCGTCTGTGATACCGTCAGTTCATCATAAAAAACAATGTTATGTTGTTTTTTTGGTATTAATTCATTAAAAATCATATATGTTGTCTATAAATATGTAGGTTTTGAGATCAAAGATTAAAAAATATCAGTGTAACTAAGAAGGTGCATACCTACAGTGACGTCCATCAAACAATGTTTCACATTCAAAATTAAAGTTAAAGAGTCCTTCACTATTTTATGATTGTGAAATTGTAAAATATTTTTATGTGAATGTAAAACTAATTGTTGATATGTTGCCGTTTTACGATTATCATATCACATTAACGCACGTATGTAAAATATTTTCAATGAATTGGAAAAATAATGTTTTTTTTTTTGTATCGTGTTGTTCAATTCAATGGTTCAAAACTATTCACTTTTAATATGTTGTTAATTTGCTAAAATTTAAAATCACAGTTTTTTTAAGAATTTTTCTATTTTGGCACACTGAAAATGGATTTGGCTTTTAATTAATACCTGTGTTGTTGGTCGTTTTAATTAAAACAAATACTATTTGATTTATTAGTTACATATTTGTATGTTAAACTATCTAAAAATTTCTACTTATTTTAAAACTTCTTTTATTAAAAAAAATACATTTTTTAAACAAAATAACGTTGAAAGATAAATTATTTTTAAAAAATGCCCCCTTAATCCAAAGCTTTTTGAAATGATACAATAGCGTGTCTTATCGAATCAGATGCATAGCAAATCGCATTTTCTAATTGATAAAATATTTGTACCAATGAAGAGTAGAAAAACAGTTCGGAAAATTTTGTCTGATGAGTTCATACGGCACATTTATTACTAACATTATATAACATTTATTACTAGATAATGAATAATAATAAAAATAAAAATTAATAATAAATTAATGATAATAAATAATAATAAAAATAAAAATTAATTAAAAAGAGATACACCAATGAATCTCAAAGCCCGCATACTATCAATATTATTGATCAATAGAAAACTTTTCGTAACATTGATAATATGCGGGAGCCTTTAGACTAAACTCGAAACTGAACACAAAAAATATCTAAGTACATTCACTAATCAGCTGTCTGTCAACGGCATGTTCCTGGTAATATAAAAAACAAACAAAGAACCGCCCCTGACGAAATATCGATGCAAAAAATGTTGTGAGTTTGTTTTCTTGGAATATTTCATATTTATTTTCAACAGATGGGGGTGAGGTAAAATATGAAAGCAATTTCAGTCAAGATTTGTAACAACTTTAATAGTTTTTCCAAGAATTGTACAATTTTTCTTTATATCGTAATTATTTACATAATAAAAGTAAAAAGCGTAAGAGAAATTATTTTATCCATTATTTCAAGTGTTTTTTTATTATTTAAAGCTTGAAACATTATTATTAAAGAATATTATTTTTAAATAACTCCCCTTTTTTCGTTGGAAATTTTGATGAAATTTTACAAAGTACTGCTACTGTAATACGAAATTGTCAAAACGCAAATAAACAATATATATAATTATTTTACTTTTATCGTCTTTTCTGCATTCGTCTGGCAGTTCACTAAAGATCTCCCTCTTTGAAATTTGTTTTAGCCATTTTCCTCAATGGAAGCCCTGGTCCGTCATTGGTAATGTTGATTGGTGGTCATTTTTTGACCGTTAATATGACTAGTATATATGAAATATTTCCCTGAAGGTTGAAATTGATATATAATATATAAAATTTTCGACATTATTCGAATTTTGTTAAAGATATAACTTCAAAGCGCAATTAGTATGTTTTAATTTTGAAAAATTGTTTAATATCGCCAGTTAACGATATAGTGCTACTGATGTAATTTTTATAAGAATATTGATTAAACTTTATACAATTTGGCGTTATTCTCAACTGATTAATCTCTTACGAGAATCAACAGTGATTTTTACGGCCGCAACCTTGCATCTAATACTTATATTTTCTTAATTATTATAAATAATGTTCAGTTTATTACTTTTATATTAGATTAAAAAAACAAATAAAGTAAATTATATTATATAGGAGTAAAAAAAATCCCTAAGTAACAGTTCTAAAAATTGTACTTAGAAAATTGTAGCTAAATTGTCTAGCACACAAATTCTGCCATAAAATGATAAGAAAAATCAACATACTCATAAAAAAACGCGAAAAATTAAACCTGATTTGAATGTGTCACTTTAAGATTGATTACCCAACATAAGTAAAATGGGTAAACTAACTAATTTGTCAATTTCTCAAAATAGACTTATAAGTTAATTTCTTAAGAACCATATATATATGTTATAATATAACGGACTTTTTTCTTTAATAAACACCAAGTCCTTTATATTGATGTTCTCAAAAATGCTGCAGACCGGAAACAGAGGGTACCAGAGTTTTTGACGTAGTATCGCTTTATCAGCGATCATGATTGTTGAGCGCATAACGAAGAAGTAGAAGGTCTAGGTTTTACTGTATTGAGAATAAGTATTAATATTCGGCGAAGCTAGTTACATACATAAAAACATTATTCATGTATCGATGGTCCAGGGTGGCCCAGGGGTTATGACCTGTATAAGCTGGCTCAAAGGATCACTTTACACAATGCAACGTTCACAATTTCTACCGGAACGTCCACACATATAAATATAATTTTTTTCATTTAACTGTTGTATATATTAGGTCCTTACATATGAAATTGGCGTTTAGTATGGGAGGAACATAAAGCCGATTTTTTTTAATTATAATATATTTATTTAATCAAAGTATGTACCATTGCTATCTATGCACTTTTGCCATCTCATAGGTAGTTCATCGAACCCTTTACTAAAAAAACCATTCGGACGGGAATCAATAAAATCTTTGAAGGCGGTTTGGACTGCCCCATCGGAGTTGAATTTTTTCCTTTGCAAGAAGTTATCCAAATTTCGAAAAAAATGGTAATCTGTTGGGGCAAGGTCCGGAGAGTACGGTGGATGTCTTAGACATTCCAATTGAAGCTCCTCTAATTTGGTAGCCGTCTGTTGTGCAGTGTGTGGTCTAGCGTTATCATGAAGCAGCAGTGGCCTAGAGCGATTAACCAGCCTCGGTTGTTTAGCAGCTAGCTTTTCCATCATGGTTTGCAGTTGCTGACAATAGACATCTGCCGTAATCGTCTGGCCAGATTTAAGAAAGCTGTAGTGAACGACACCAGCACTAGTCCACCAAACGCTCACAAATAACTTTTTTGGAGTCAATTTTCGCTTGGGGCATGGTTTGGCTGGTTCGGCAGGGTTCAGCCATTGCGATGAGCGCTTCCGATTATCGTACAGGATCCACTTTTCATCACAGGTAATGATTCGATTTAAAATCCCTTCATTATTGTGCCGGTTGAGTAATGCAACGCAGCAGTCAACGCGCGTTTGTTGATTTGCTTCACTCAATTCGTGAGGTACCCACCTTTCAAGCTTTTTCACCTTACCAATTTGCTTCAAGTGGATTAAAACAGTTTTATCACTAACACCGCAGCCTGCAGCTAACTCGGATGTGGTTTGCGATGGATCCGCTTCCACAATAGCCTTCAATTCTTCATTATCAACTTTGGTCTCCGGCCGTCCACGGGGCTTGTTCTGCAGGTCGAAATTTTCAGAACGAAAAAAACCAAAAACGCACTGTGTTTTCTTTTGCGGCACCGTCGCCATACACATCATTAATCCTTCGAGCCGTTTCTGTAGCACTGGTGCCACGGTGGAACTCGTACTCGTAAATAACGCGATATTTCAAGTTTTTCATTTTGTAAACTGAGTGACGCAAATAAAAAAACAATTGAGGAAAAAACAAATGAATTATAATTTTCAAAACACAAATACATGAGTACGTGAGCTGTATAAATTTGGATTTGGAATTCCTAACCAAAGAGAAGATATTTGAGATCAAATTTGCCAGTACGGAAAAACGCCAATTTCATATGTAAGGACCTAATATGTTAAAGATTGAGTTAAAAAATTTAAAATAATCATTTTTAGGCGTCTTCTAGTATAAATGTTTAATAAATAGGTAGAATATGTTACATATTTTTAAAAAAATTGCTTGATATGCCACTTTAAAAATATAGAGATATCATTCATCATCATCATAAGCTCAACGATCACATGGGTGAGCCTTGGATGAACCCTAAAGTCTCCATTCCACTGAAGAGGTAGGTTTATACAACGACATGGAAAGGACTATATAATATGTCTCTAGCATATATATCAAATATTTTAAAGCAACTGATTTAAAACATATTTACTACATTTAAAATTTTTATAATTTATGTATATTCTTACGGTGGAATTGGTGATCGCTGCATTGTGTTAAATGATCACATAAGCCAGCTCATATAGGTCATAAGCTCTGGGCCACCCTTTAAAGACTTTCATACACGTTTTCTGTGAGACTTCTATAATTTACCTCAATTAATAATTATCCTTCTGTGAACAAAATCCAGTAATGGTATTCTCAGAACATTCGTATAAAAATTATATTGATATAAATATTTTTATTTAAATTGGTTTATTTGAATTATTGTCCAACACGGCTGTGCTCTACCTGCTGCGTGTTTTCTTATAAATTTGAAACTCTAGGTGATCAAACATAATAATTTCGTTGTCTGTCCGTCTGTCTAACCGCCTGTATGCTTGTCTGTCCCCGTAACATCGTATAACGTCCGTAATTTCGTTTGAATTCACGGCTAAAACGAAATGACCGGAGATGGGGCTTGAACCCTCGGCCAGCAAACCCGAAGGCAGCAACGATTGCGATTTTGCAATTTCATGTTCCGCCCAGCACTGTCGCCATGGTTTATAATAGTACCATTAACTGCCGGCAGGCGAAATACAAAAAAAATAGCTAAAAAAATAACAGTCACAAATAACTGTTCTGAAATAACTCCGAATGTAGACAACAAACCCAAGAAGATTTTTTTGACCCAACCGATACGTCTGAAATTGAACAAATTATACCAAAAATGCGAGGTGGCTCTGCTCCAGATTTTGACAGTTTCATCGTAAAAACACTGAAAATTATAAAAAATTATATATTTATACCAATCTCACATATAATAAATATTAGCTTCAAGACTGGAGTATTCCCGAACAAGTATAAAAAATCCATAATTACTCCAATATTCAAATATGGTAGCCCGGAAGATGTCTTTAACATACAGGCCCATTTCAGTATTATCCAATATATCAAAAATTTTCGAAAATATCGTTAAAAAAAGACCAACGTCATTTTTAAAAAGAAAATAAAAAACAATTTGGATTCACAGAGGAAATTAGCACACAAGACGCTATTGCAAAAATTTCGACTATTATACAGAGCAATCCCGAGCAAGCTTCTCTTCACTGATGAGGTCTATATGAGTACCGAATTCCAAAAAAAATGTCAATCTAATATGTAAATATGTAAGATTTGTATTTGTACCTTATAGTAAATAAAAAAAAATGTTTAAATATATTGATAAAATTCGTTGTTACTATTTCATGGATGTCGGCTACAAATAATTAAATACTTACTCTTTAGGAACCGGCATGTAACAGTACCGTCGTTTTTGATGGGTTATAGCTAGCACTTGTTTTAAAAATATCGTTATTGGAGCAGTGAGATTCAGTTTACTAGTGCTGTGAATGTGTGTCGTAGTTCCTCCTGTTGAAGCCTGCCGTGACGTTGCAGGTGGGCAGGTCTGGCCCCGCCTCGGTGATGCTGCGCGCCGTGATCCCCTCGCTGTCCGGCCGGTACCGCTGCGAGGTCTCTGCCGACGCTCCATCATTTCACACTGTCATGAAGAACAGCTACATGCACGTCGTTGGTATGTATCATCCATTATTCCACCCCTTACACAAATAATCCATACATCCCGTCAAGAGCGGATCCAGCTTTGGCGCCAGGGGGGGGGTTAACATAGTCGTGGTCAAGTCACAAGAAGTTATAATTTAGGGCTGGTTCCAGGTTCACCTAGGTCCTGGACCCAGCCTAGGGGGGGTCATGACCCCCATAACTCCCCCTTGGATCCGCCGTTGCATCCGGTATCCATTACCCATAAAATAGTTATTTAAAATATTGTGAGGAGATGCAGATCCGGATTCATTGCGCGCTGTCGGAACCACTGGAAGTTTGTCACTCGGTTATACTAAAGAATCGTCTAGAATGCTCCACGGGTCTGTCTAGGCGACTGGGTGGTTGTCGTGGAGTCTCGAAGGAACTAGAAGGCGGTGGTACCTGTATACATTCCTGACGTTTAACCTACGCGATATTAGTAACGGTGTGCAGCTATTCCAGCGACAGTAAGTAAACCTACCGGCGGGCGAGAAATGCTCAGATGCGAAAATTGATAAAAATACTCTCGAAAGTGATCTCAGCGATAAAAAGAGCGTTAATAAGTATAAATTAAGGAAAACTGCAATAATAAAAGTGTCTGTAAAAATTTAGTAATTAGAAATTTAAGAACAGTATTCTGATTTAATTCGGGTCTTAAACTTTTGGTAAATTAGCAATGTTTAAATTGTTTTAGTGTTTTTATTTGCCCCCCACAGCTACGTCTCGTGACAATATATGTGTGTGTCTTGATCCCTAGCTCAACACGACTCGATCAAGGTGAGCTAGGTCCTGTATTGCATTTACCCACAAAATGTATTTATAGGTATAATGTAATCAGATTTATAAATTATTTAACGATATTTAAAAATATTGACAATCATCATCACCATCACTGTTCTACAACCCTTGTGAGACTTGACCCTTTCAAGAATGTTCAGATATGCCTGTGAGAACATTATCACTCCACCTTGCCTTCTTAAACTCCTTCGCGCTGTTGGTCCTGAGCTCAGAGCAGAGGCTTCAGTGCTTGTTGTTCAGTCATTTTCTCCACATTCCTCAGCCACTGACGTCTTCCCAATTTTATGGATCGTGTGACGCTTAGCTCCACAAACAAAGTGTAGAGCTCATTATTGTAGCGCCTGCACCAAAATCCAAAGTCTAGAACCGGTCCAAAAATACGCTTCAAAATGTTCCTATCAAAAGTGTCCAGTGCTCGCTCTATTCCTCTTAGTCAGTACCGATGGTCCCTTTATGATGTAAGCACTGGCCTGATGAGCATTTTGTACACCAACATTTTAGTATTTCTGGACAGCAGTGTAGATTTTATCTGATCTTGGATGCGGAAATAACAGAAATTTGCGCCCACAATGCGTTCCTGGACCTCTTATGTAGTGTCATTTCTGTCTGATTGAAATATTGTAAGTTATCGAAAATTCTATCGCTGTAATTTTATTGTTTTATTATTATTTTTATGTTGTGAGCAAACCAAATAAAAATTTTAGGCATTTAATGACCAAACAGATATTCTGCGATGACAATCTTAATCTGAAACTTCGACAGCGACTGGTCAAATGTTATATATGGTCAGTCCTGCTGTACGGAGTGGAATCGTGGACCCTCAAAGTGAGTAGCATGAACCGGCTGGAGGCGTTCGAAATGTGGATACATCGGAGAATGCTCCGGATACCCTGGACGGATATGGTCAGCAACACAAGAGTTCTTCAAAGAGCTAGAGTGAATAGAGAGTTGCTGACAAATATCAAAATCCGAAAGGTATCGTATTTGGGTCATGTGCTCAGAGGGGAAAAATACGAATTGCTCCACCTGATTCTTATGGGCAAGATAGAGGGTCGTAGAGGTGTTGGAAGGAGACAAATTTCCTGGCTCCGCAATATACGCGACTGGACGGGCATAAGAAGTGTTGGAGAGCTGTTTCGTGCTGCCCAGGACAGGGACGCTTTCTCTCGGGTGATAGTCAACGTTGGGGGGACCTGACATGACACCAGAAGAAGAAGAAGAATGACCAAACAATATTTATTTAAGATTTTTGAATATTGTAAAGGAAAAATGCTAACGCGTATGATTTATAGGTGTCCCTGGGTATATTCACGTGTGCCTCCAACCAGTGGCGTAGCGATAAATGATGGCTCTGAATAAACACTTATACCATATACATAAACACCTAACCTCCTTTCCATCTTCCTCAGTTACTAAATCTCATTTCACTTTTAAAATAATTAAATCAATATTATTTTTATATTTCAAATATTTACTGTTGCGTAAGAAACAAATACGTATTACTGCAACTGGACGTAACACAAATTTTTGTCTACCGTACCAGAAAAAGCGGATTGCTCTAAAAATGGATAATAATTGCTCATCAATTAATAAATGAGACTTAAAGATAAGGTCGATATATTCACGGAAATGTACAAGGCCGCTATAGCGTAATTGGATAATGCGCCTGCCCCGGATAGGAGGAGAATCCATGATTCGAATCCCGGTAGCAGCCAAATATTTTTCGTGGATTTGATTTTTCTATACGTCTTTCTAATTGATTAATTAATTTGATCCTAAAACGCGTTATGTGGACGAACATTAATATATTGTTAATACCAATCGATAAAATATGATATATTTTAATTTAAGATATACCTGTATACTAATTTATTTATAAAAAAGTTTGAAAAACCTATACTTGAAATGGTTTCAATTATAAAATATGTCCAGCTTCTCTGACCCGGGCCCACCAGGGTGACCACATTGAAGCTACGCCACTGCTACGAACCCCTCCGGTCTTATCTAATCCACTCTCGCTGCTAGAATCTACTTTCTCGTCAGATTCCATTCTTGCGTGAGACTTTCCTGTTTAAATTCACCGTTCCCCCTCAAATTCCTGATACCTCAAGAATTCACTTGTATTTGCCGAATATGTATTCACACTTCATATTATGTATTTCGTTATCACTGCAAAATATGGTACCAATGGTATCAATGGTACGAAAATTCGTTAGTATTGACTTGTGTACGAGCGATTTCGTCCAAATCCTTTATCAGATTTCAATTATGCTCGTATTTTGTTAATTCATGAAGTGATCATAAATGCTAATTAAAATTTTGTGGAAGATGTTGAATCGGAGTCTACCATTCGCACACGCGCTAGGAAGGCGACGACAATTTAGTAATAATAATAATATGTAGGCAAATTCCGTTCTGTTCAATTAAGTAAATAAATAAATTTGGAAAATGGAATATTTTTTATGACAAGCCGCGATAATTTATTGTAAAATTGTTTGTACTGTGGAATCGTACCGATTTTATGATATATTTGTGTGAATTGAGATATGAATTAAATTTCACGTTTAATTTCACGTTCTATTTAACAATGAAAATAATGATAACACAGTAAAAGTGTGATCAGTACAAACATTTGATGACAATTCAAGTATTCTGATACAATATCTAATATAAGCTTCACATATAGTACAGAATACAACACATTCGTACCTACAACAGCCCGCAGGACCTAGCAACACCTGTTTTCTGCTAGTGTTAAAATATGTGAAAGACACGGTGCAACATTACGTTTATCTCCTTATCAATACTTATGTCGTCACTTCACCCAATTGTTGTTACAGTTGCCGGCAAACTTCTTGAAATTTTTTGGCGTAGTGGGGGAATGCGCAGTAGACAAAATTTGGGTCTCCATGGTGGAATGGTACATGCGCAAACTTCCCCCCATTACGCCGTAAAATTTCAAGATGTTTGCCGGCTACTGTATTAACAAAACGTTGTTTATTTATTTTACTGAAAAAAATATTGACTCTTTTAAGGTTATATATTTAAATACTTCATGTACACACGACAATAGAAATCATATTTTCACGAAGCACATACGCCATTTGTAATTTTAAGGTAGATAATATTTTAGTTTTTTAAAAGTTTTGAATGAATTATCTAATTCAAATTAAATTAAACTTAAAATGTTAATATATGCTTGTTATTAGAATATTGTATCTAATATAGGATACTGAAAATTATTTTTGTTGTTTTATTATTATTTATCTTGTATAAACTTTAATTTTCTAAACCCTATTCCTAATTACTAAAACAATATTTTAGAATACTAAAATTCTTTATTGTAATTTTTGTTGATAATAAATAAACCATGTATTTTGTTATAAAAAAGGAAAATTATGTAAATTAACATTATTTATGTTAAATAAATTACAAAAGTTCTAAAAAAATGTTAAAAAACATTCTGAATGAAACCTAAAATGAATTGGTTTTGGAACTGTAAAAAATAAATAATTAAATATTATTTTCCGCCCTAATGTTAATCATAATAGTTATAGAATATCCAAAAAATTAAAATTATAAAACCCGGTAAAATAGGATCTAGTTTTACATAAATACCCCACAAAAAAACTTTTTTTTTCACTATAACCTTTTGTACAATTATTAAAACCATTAGAATTACAATGTTAACTCTGACAAATAAATATCATATAAAAGAATCGTGTGAATCGGGAATTTCTGAAGCGCTGTTTCATACTGTTTGAAAACCAAACAAGCCGTTTTATCATAAAACTAATTATAAAATCAAGTACACACTCACTAAAATTTTTAACGGATGGTAGATAAAACATTGTTTTAAGGTTAAGGGCTAATATTACTTACTCAAATCCCACATTAAAAAGAAACGGTAAATTTATATTTTTTTATAAAGACGTAAATATTTCGTTTTATTTTTAAGTTATTCTTTCGTTTTATTTGTAACGAGGTAATCCAGAAAATTCTCTTAATATATTCAATTAAGAAAATATTTTACTGTTCAATTTTAAATATTTTTAAACACATCTTAATATATTTCTTCACTTAGTCACACCATTTAAGCATTTATGATATTTTTTCACGAACTTTAAAATATTCCTGTTATAGTTGTTCACCGCTCGTCCATTTAACTAAGTATTGATTGAAAACTGTAATTCATCATCACCTCTTAAACGTTTTCCCAGGAACTCTTAAGAAGAAAAAAAGAAAAATGTAAAAATCGCTAGGAACAAAGTCCGGAGTATTGGGTAGGTACATAGATCGAAAACATTTGCAACAAAGTGCCCAATAAAGGTAGTGGTCAACCACAACAGGATTTTAAAGTTCGTGAAGAGACATGATAAATTCTTACCAACATTTAAGTCGATTATATGGAAAAATAGGTTACGTTACTGCATACTGATAGTTATGTTAGTATATAACCACTTACCGAGATTTATGGACTACGGGTTTCGAGACGTGCTCGCCTCTTCGCCATGAAAATCACTCCACCAGCATGTAAATAACACTATATACCACAACCCTAGTACTAATGTAGTACTATGGTATTGTTAAAATACCTGACAGCAAAGTTTATGATTTTAATATTAATTATTAATTTTAAGTAAATAATCATCACGCTGTTATCCCACTAACAAATTAAAATATAAAATTAACTTAATATTTGAACTTTACATTTTAACAACATGCAATGGGATGATGGACCCTGCAATGGGATCCGAAACGTCGGCCCGAAAGGTCGTAACAACACGGCATAATACCCCAGTAAACACAAACTTGAAGATTCTGAGTGGCCGTGAAAACCTAAGAACATTCTAGTACATTTTTCATTTTAATAATAAATAATCTAATAAAACGCGTAGGTTTTGTTGCTACACCTTTGAAGGAATTATTTCACAAATTTTATTTAATTTTCAATACGTCGTTAAACGAGTACTAATTAGCGTTATGTGCCATTTATATAAAACAATTCTCTTAGCCTGGTTATCTCTAGGAGTCTGCTTAGTGTGTTTATTATTAGGTATCTCTTTTAAACCTTTTGAGCTATTTTTTCTAAACAATACTTATAACAAAATACACCAGAATACCCAAAAACAATTTCTTATAAGATAGGAGTAGGTAATTCATTAAAAATAGTCAATAGCCGTAGACTGGACCACGAATGCGATATCAAAGTGCAAAAAGTGCTAAAAAATAAAGGTACTGATACACATGCTCATTAGTGGCACGTGAGCATGCTTATTTTTAAGCTTTTAAGCTTTAATACACTTAAGAGTATTAAGCTTCTTGAGCCATTGCTACTTAGTAGCATGTGTGTACGCACATTGCTAGCAATGAGTATGCTCATTACTAGCGCGCCCAAAAATCAACCGCCGGTTGATTTATGAGCATGCGTTTGCGGGTGGAAGGGTTATCTTTTGAGCATGTGTGAACAGGCTTGCTTACGAGCATGCTAATATCATTCGCGGCTAGTATCGATTATCGATGCGATCTTCTTAGTTCGCGATAGATGAAATAAGTATGACGCGTTGGGGAGATGACAAAACATTACTTTTCGTGACTTATAATAGGAATCACGAATGTCTGTGGAATACTCGGTCACCGCTACGTAAAAAAAAATATAACAAGAAATAATGTTGAAATAATGAAACTTTATTAAAAGACATGAATGATTTAAATCTTACAATAAAAATTATAAAAACTTAAATTTAAAAATGTGCGGATGGAAACTCTGGAACTGTTTTGATTTATCGGTTCTCTTGAATTTCCTATTTCAGTTTGCAAAGTTTCCATTTTGAACAAGAGCGTCTCTATTCTATGACATGAGCCAGTAATAAGCATGTGTGTTTGATTGTTAGCTTTGAGCATGCTTAAAATAAGCACGCTAAATACGAACAAGTGTGTACAGTTGTCAGAGCAAGCTAGTTTTGAGCATGCTAAAGAGCATGATCAAAAATAAGCAAGTGTATCAGTACCTTAAGTAAAAGATAATTTTACAACTAATGTCTATGATTTTGTACGAAAACATAAAGTCAATATATTTTTACATTTAATGTGAGTATACATACTGTAAAATCAGCAATTTTTCTTTCTACTTACTGAATAAAGTTGAGAGGAAAAGTTTCGGCTGTTGGGTGAAGTGGTTTCCCAGCATGACTCGCTGGTCTCCACGACCGGAGCTGGCCGCGAGCCAACATACTTCGTTTTAACATCCAAGCAGAAAAGTACCCGTAAAGAGAATGACTGACTTATATAACAATATTTATGAATAATGGACCCGAATTCGCGCGTAACTAAAGCTGGCTACGACACTACTATCGAAGAACCAGATTAGAAAACGTTAGGTCGACAAAAATACGATCTTCATATAAAATATCGTTGAGTAGCTTGTTGGTGTAGTGGTCATAAAGCTCGCCTAGTGATCTGGTGGTCGATGGTCCGAGCCCCATTCCAGGACACCAGCAAGTTAGTCCTATTTTCATAGCACAGGCTTTTGGCTTAGTTTGAGAATAATAAGAATATTGATGCGACATGTATTCCGTGTTCGCATCTCTATTAAAAAAAAGTTATCACAATTGAAGACCCCATGGCAAGAAGTTGTAAACTAACATTTTTGTCAAAAATGAGTTAATAAGCCCTCTAAACTAAATATTGTACGCTCTTTCTATCGGAAATAAATTCAGAACTTGAAAATAATTAGAACATGTTCAAATCATAGGGATGAACATGTTAACTACACTTTTTCATAAAAATCAAATCAGTTACTAATGGGAAGAACATGTTATCTTCAATAATAACATATTCATGCCATCATTCTGAAATTAACACGCCTTTTAATATTTATGGTTAGTATAAATTTTACTCTGGCAGTACTGCCATATATTTGTTTTTATTTGATATCATATGTACCTATATATTATTTTTCAATAATTTTAAATGATACGTACCATGTTTTGTATTATTAATTAACATGCCAGGTATTTTGTAATTTTGGATAGTGGATGGTAAAAACGGATAGCATTTAAAGGGTTTAATTAGTAAAAAACGAACATTAAACATGTTCGTGTTTTACTAATTTTAAAAAGGTGTTATTCTATTAAAAATGAGTTCCAGAGGCGAAAAAATGGTTGATAACTGCATTTTTTAGGGAAAATAAGTGTATTTTTATATTTTTGAGCATAAATGCGATTTTTTACTTTGTAAATACTTTTTTGATATTTTAGTGACATAAATCAATAAAAATTAATCTTGAATTAGCAATAAAACATATTTTTCAAAGGCGAAATGTCTAATTATCTCAAAATGACTTGAATGTTAGTTAACAACTTCTTGCCATGGGGTCTTCAATTGTTCAAAAAATTACACGTTTTTCAAAAACTTTTTACAGATTTTCGTTAGTTTTCTGGGCTATTTTGTTGTATACACGAGGGCTCCTGTCCTGATAATCAATTCGAAACGTCAACCAGAAAGATTGTAGATTAAGTACAATCCAGAAAGCTAAGCCGATCACGTAGAATTAAGGAGTAGCGTAGTTGATGGGTTTGTACGAGAAAATTCTGGTAAATCCACTCACTAGCGTTCTGCGGCATTCATAAATTTTGAAACAGCCGTATAAGATCCAATTGGTCCAAGATTTAAAAACTTATTGGATATTGCGAAAAAGATTCGTTGTTCGAGCGGTTCACCAATTTTAACAATATTTTGTTCGCTGACGAGCCCATTTCCATTTGAACGGGCGTGTTAATAAGCAGAATTGAAAGTTTTGGAGGAGGGAGAACGCCAAACTCAAACGACAAAAGCCACTCCATTCTCCAAAAGTGACAGTTTGGGTGTCTTTGTCATCAAAGGGCATTAACGGTCCATGTTTCATAGGTGCCACCTACCTAGATGCCAAATTCGAGTAATGTGAGCGGCGAGATGATGGATATTATTTTTAAGACATGATATTTCCCTTTCAGTGAAATAAACATTCATTATCATACAAGCAGTAGTTTTTGAATGAACTTTAACAGCTTAAAAACTCGCGTTTTGTTTAATCTTTACTCAAAGTGTAAATAATAAATAATATGTAAATAAAAAAAATGTTGATTGCCCTAGAACTGGAAACTGTAAATCAAAGAATAATATATAATGTAATGGTCCAAATATTTAAAATTAAACATGGATTAGTACCCAAATACTTTGATGACAGGATGAAGATGAAAAAGGATTTTCATTCCTACAATACAAGAGGAAGCGACAACATCAACATCAAGACTACCAAAGAAAAAGAAAAACAGCTCACAAAATTGTATGATGTATAAAGGTATAAAAATCCTCGATAGCCTGCCAAAGGAAATTCAAAACACGGAGAATATAAGAAGGTTTAAACTGAAGTGCAAAAATTATATTATAAAAACTTTTAAACGATTAGATGGAATGCAACATGTCCAAGTGAAATCATGTATTAGCCCACACAACATTATGTGTGGAACAAAATTATTAATATAAATAAAGAAATAAAATAAAATAAAAGATATTAATATTACTTTTAAAATTGTAGCACAAATTCTTTTAAAGTGAGAAAATTAAGTAAAAACAAATATTATAATATATATGTACCTATGTCAAATTTTGGAGTGACATACATACATTTAAAAAGCCTGAGTATAACTAGAAAGCCTTGGAAATAAATATTATTATGTTTCTTTTTAATCAGATAAATATTTAATTTCGGTTTATTTCTCATACATTCTTATTTTATGCAGTTTTATATAAGTACTAGCTGTTCGTAACCGGCGTTGCACAGTTTGAGGATTAAGTTAAAAATGAGTTTGCGAGGGGAAACAAAAATTCCCAAGAAAATAAACACAAAGTTTGCATTTAATCTGAGCTGGGATGGACGGGAGGTCTAGGGAAGAAAAATGACCTATTTTTTCCGTAGGGAATATGTATGCAAAATTTGGATCCAATCAGTGAAGCGGTGTAGATTTGTAGAGAAAATATATCTGGGGATGGGATGGGTTAGAGGGGAAAGGGGAAATGCCACCTTTGCTACCCACCGGGCCCTAAAAAATAAGTTTGCAAATGTTGAGTACGTTGGTTCAACGGTACAGATTTGCATCGAAAATATATCAGGGGGTAGGGTAGAGGATGAGGGGTAGAGGAAGAGGGGGAGAGGAAGAGGGGGAGAGGAAGAGGGGGAGAGGGAAATGTCACTCATACTATCCACTAGGTCCTAAATAATAAGATAGCAAAATTTGGGTAAGATCGGTCAGATCGAGCAAACGGTACGGATTTGCATTGAAAATACATCAGGGGGTGGGGTAAAGGGGAAAGGGGGAAATGTCACTTATGTTATCCGCCGGGTCCTAAATAATAAGTATGCAAATTTGGGTCAGATAGGTCGAACGGAGCTGATTTTTACATAAAATACATCATGGGTGGGGGTGGGGTAAAGGGGAAGGAGGAAAATGTCGAAAGTCCTTAGTCATAAGTATGCAAAAATTGGGTCAGATCGGTCAAACAGTACAGATTTGCATTGAAAATAGATCATGGGGAGGGTTTAAGTGGAATGGTGGGGTAAATGGAGGGGGGGAAAAGGTTACTCGTGTTATCCGATGGGTCCTAAATAAGAAGTAAGCAAAATTTGAGTCAGATCGGTCAAACGATACAGATTTGCATTGAAAATATATCAAGGGGAGGGGACGCGGTAAAAGGGGAGGAGAGAAGTGTTACCTGCCAGGTCCTAAAGAATAACTTTGCAAATTTTGAGTCCGATCGGTCGAACGGTATAGATTTGCATTTAAAATACATCATTAGGTGAGGAAGGAGTAGAGGGGGAGGGGAAAATGTCGCCTATATTACCCGCCGGGTCCTAAGGAATAAGTAAACAAAATTTGAATTGAATCGAACAAACGGTGTAGATTTTTATAGAGAACAGACAGACAGACATTGAGTTTTATAGGTATAGATAGTGTGTGTTGCTTTTACGTCCAACAGATGGCGCTGTTTTACAAAAAAAGTATTTTTTTGGTATCGTTCTAAATATTTTGTCTCATATCAGTATAAACGTAAATACCGGCGCTTTTTTTCAAATAATTTGTGCGAAATCGAATGGAACGTTTTGTTTTCAAAATTTCAAAGGAGTAGTTTAAGAACTTTAGGACATTTAAGATTTTGGATAATCGAACGCTTACATTTATATTTATATAAATAAATAGTAGGTATATAAAAACAAAGTAGGTATACATAAACATCCTCGTATTTGAATGCAACGTTGTGCCAAAACTTTAAAGCAATCGGTGAAGAACTTTAAGAGATTAGCGATTTTGTACAAACGAACATTTACATTTTTATTTATAAAGATGAACTATACGCCCTTGTCTGATAGTATTTCTAGTTACAATTTAATATTTAATCAATTTCATTCCATCGTGCATTTGGCGCCTCATCAATAAGTTACTAAAGTTTCACTAGTAGATCAACAATTTAATAAAGAAAATGAGCAAAAAAACATTTTTCTGATATTGAAAAAAACATTCATCGGAAACAATGGTGCGCGTCAGCTAAAAACAAAAACTTTATCTTCCGCAAAAATACGATAAATTTTAGGTCCCACTAATTTATCTACCATGTAGGTATAACATAAAAATTATAAATACGACCTTTAGGTTAAAATTATATTATCTTTTGACCAGACTTCCTAATGGCCGTTATGCAATGTTGACGAGAAAACGAATTCGATCCTACATAAGTGCCGGGAGGTAATGTAATATTTAGTAAGCAAAAGCATAGATTTTTATGAAAATGTTTTTTATTACTTGTAAAAAACGCAAAAATCTATGTTTTTTGCTTAACGATTACCATTACCACTGATCAAACAACCGACCTTAAACGTGAAGATAGAATATTTTTGGCCAGGGAGGAATAGTATATCGATATACCTACCTATAGGATGGAAAACTACGCCATCTACCGGCATTGTTTTGAAACAAGTTTTTGCGCTTGCAAAGTGTATCGCTTGTATCCTCCTGCATTGTGCACTATGGTGTCGGATGGTAAGAAAGAGCGTTGTCATTATAGGGTGAGTGCGGGAGAAATGCCGCGGTTTTCAATATAAAAACACAGTTTTTCAATGAAAAAAATATTAAAACAATATTTTTATCTTACGTATAAAATTGAAATAATTTTAGTCGGTTTTAATTAAATTTAAAAACAAAGGCATTATGAAGCGGCACCTCACCTATAGAGTAGCATTGGTATAGTAGCCGGCAAACATCTTGAAATTTTACGGCGTAGTGGGGGGAAATTTTCGCATGTACCATTCCACCAATTTTGTCTTCTGCGCATTCCCCCACTACGCCAAAAAATTTCAAGAAGTTTGCCGGCAACTGTAAGTTGCCGCGGATTTAGGGAAAGTTGTTGTGTTAATCGGTTATTCACTTAAAAAAATCTAGCTTACAATTACATTAATTTAAATTCTAAGTTACATTTTTAAATCTGTACCTGACATACCTATTTCGTAATCATGCGTCTAGCCAGTCTCTTATATATAAATATTTTTTCGTTGATTTGATTTTTCTGAATGTCTCTCTAATCGATAAATAAATTTGGTAAAAAAAAAAATAAAAAAAACTAGTTTAATATTAATATTCCTTTAACGATGCTCATCTAACATATTCTACAACAAACTTTATTTCTTGATAAACAATATTTAACCATGCAATTTTCCTTTGCACAGTTAAATATGAATATGAATGATATTCCTCTGAAATTTTATTTATAACGGTAGAATGGGTGAAAAGGGTGAATGTTAAAATATAAGTATTCTCTATATTTTTTATATAGTGAATATATAGTGGAGGAAATGGGGTAGCGGGGGGGAGATGGCGCCTTTATTTTCCGCAGGATTCTAGAGAATAAATGCGCAAAATTTTGGTGAGATCCGCCTAACAGTGTAGATTTATTTAGAGAACAGATAAACAAGTATTGAGTTATAGGTATTGATTTAGGTGAATACATATTCATTTACATGAATTTCATATAGTTTTAATCCACGCACTTCTTCTGAATTAAAAAATAGAAATTTAAAATTTTAAAAAGTGCGTTTTGCTTGATAGTTATGAAAATAAACTACATATATTTATTATTTACACAAACATATTTATTAAATGCTCAAAATAATATAAAAATATTAAATACAAACATGCGAATTTCTACCTCTGAAATATTTTTCCTCTACCTTCCACCGTAATAAAAGGCTTAAGGATTTTGTTAGGATTTTCATCGAATCTGTAGGGGTTTTGTAGATTCTAAATGCAATTTTCTAAAGTAGTTTGTGTTTTAGATCCAGTATTATTTACATGTTTCCTCCGAATGATCTAAAAAATTAGCGTGATTCATTGACACAGTTGATTTTTTCTGGTCATAATAGTTGCACCAACGCCAAGACATGAAGGAGAACAAAAAAATACTTATTTAAACATTATGTTTCAATAAATAATTGTTTCATGAGGAATAAAGAAGGATAAGGATGATTATGTGTGAGGAGTACATATGTATGTCTATCGCAGGATTTGACGGGCTCCTTCATTATTTCATACAATATAGTGCCAATGTCCGAACGCATTTCAAAACACCCGAAGCGCAAAGTGCAAGAGTTTCGTAAACGTTATCTTTTTTTAATTAAGGCGAAAATTTTGTTTATCGTAATATTTATACAGCTTATTCCTTCTGGAATCAGCGTAATATTTAAGTCCACGCGACTATTTTTGACTCGCACCGTCAGTTCTATCTCGATATATGAACCTTTGAAATTTCAATTTATCTGTAAAAAAAAATAAGACAAACATGATACCACATTGTTAATTCCATATTTTTCGTTTTTGAATAAGAGAAAGATTTCTTATGTTCTTTTCGAACATTATTTTTATAATTTTAAAAGAAAAGATATTTAAATGTGTTGAGACTCACTTTGAATAAATAACGTGTGATGACTTGTATTTTAATTTGTCTTGGCTTTTTTTTCATGAAGCATTACTTTTTCTCACCGTTTTTCATTGAATAATAAGGTTAACACATCTGTATTTTTTCACGGTAGAAATGTTTCAACGAAAACCGTTAAAAATATATATCTACTTTACATAAAATAGTGAAGATGTGTTTCCCAAAATTAAAAAAACGTATATGTATTTTAAATTATATAAGTATTTCTTCTTGTTTTTAATCTTTTTTTTTTTAATTTTAAAACAAAAATTTATGCAAAAATATAGTAGGTATTTGTTACTTTTTCGAGAACCGTATTATTTCAAAATATTGTAAAAAGAAGGGTTGGATGTATATTAATTAGGGTATGCGTTTTTTTCAAATTCGGAATTTTCTAATTTAATAGTCCCTACTCAAAAGTTGCATTTGATATGTTAAATTAAAAAAAAAAGTAATGCTTTTACAGTTTTCATTAAAACTGGTGCATTTTGCTGGCCTTGAAATATAGAGATTTCAGAAAGATATATTTGTTGTATTTACACGTTGTATTTGTAATTCAATGCTATTGTTGTCATATTAACATAGTACGCATCGGAATTCCATAATTAATTAAAACTATTTCGATATCCAAGTGAATGTCTCTATAGAGAGTTTAGGGTTTTGGATACTAGAAAAATTTATATTCACAAAGTAATTTTACATGTTTATAAAAATATAAATAGTTATGTCGAATTAAACCACCAGTACCAAACTAGAAAGTCTACCAAAGGATGACTAAGAAATGACAAAAAGAATTTGAAGTTAGGACAAACGCTTTATGCATACCTAGGCCCAAAAATATATAATTTGATACCGGATAACTTGAACTTAAATGAGAACACATGCTCTAAAAAAATAAATAAATGGATGGCTTATTGACATAGGACGAGAACTATCTGTCAAAACCCTAAAATGAATTCCTGCGTAATGCTGTGTATTTCTTCTCAATATTTTTTGCTTATTTTAAAATTTAATTATATATTTTGTAATTTTAAAAAAAATCCCTTAGAAGGCATATTATATTTTTTTGATTTCTCTTTTTGCTTTGTATATCTTCCTTACCGAATTCTGTATTTCTGTTTTTAATTATTATATCAAATTTAAATTTATTATATATTTTATAATTTAAAAATTCATTGTAATGTTTACTAAATTATATTCTTTAATTCTTTTTGCTCTGTAAATAGTCGACTGCCTTCAAAGAGGTAATCCCTAGTTAGGCAGTCAAAGTGTAAAAACACCATACAAAAAATAAGATATGAATAAAACTTATTATTATAATATTTAAGTTCATTGTGGCAATTTGTCATCGCTTGATACCTACCCTCGTCAAGCAAAACCAGCTTGAATTTTTTAATTAAACCTTAAAAAAAATATATTATTTCATGACGAATATAAGTAATCTGATAAAACAAAATTAAAAGAAAACAACATTTTATAACCTCTGAAAATCACTAAAAACCAATTTTTTCAAAATATGTATTTGAAGTATACTCTATACTGTAAAGCATATATTTTAAAGTAGATATACCTACAAAAAAATCGCATTTTTTGCATTTCATTGTAGCTATAGACACAATGCATTATTTGATTATTATTTCGTCCAAGAATAAACTACTTTTTTCGCCATATATAGTGACACAATTGATATACCTATGACATTCTACATAAAGAAATTATGAATTGTATCGAATATTATAAGTAAATATTTATGATTTATGTGGCAGCCTAACAGTTTAATGATTTAAAAATAATATAATTCCACTACTTAAAAAACGAAAATTCAACGTATGAAAGTATTATGAAATGCGCTCTCCACTATCTCGGTGACGTTCAACGTAGCACACAATGAGGCGTAATTGCGTAATCCTGACTGCACTGCGTACCCGTGCGAGCCGCGGCTGTACCCCTCTCCACTTTGTACCCAAAAGAAGGCATTATCCATCACGGTGATTACTGCTATTATGTCTGAAAATATTGTGGGCTGCTGGTACATTTTTCGTTACACGTGTCGTCCCTCAAGGGCATTATATTATAAGAAAAGTTTTTGTAAGCCTGTTTAATGGTCTTCCTAATGAAAACTAATCGTTGACATTTTTAGTGATGTTTGAATGAGTTTATTAACAATATTAAACATTTAATGACACTATAGGGTAAACTTAGAATTTTTACGATTATTTTAAACATGTCACACCAAGATGGAAGAAGTGAACGAAAACTAGAGCAAAAAAATAATTATCACGACATCAAAATCATTTATTGTAAATATCACAGACTACCAAAATATTAATAGACACGAACAAAATTACAGCGAATTTGTAAATTTTTAAACAATTTTATCATAAAATGATTAAACTAAATACTCTTCAAAAGTATTGTCACGTGGCTGCGGAAGGAATTAATGAAAACGCTGGAATTTATTTACAAGTTTATTAATTACTTATTAACTAATTATTTAATGTATAAAGTCACTTAACAGTATTAAATTTAACGCTATTCCTTAAATGACACTACTTCGTAATTTGTCACTCGTAAATAAACACTATTATCGCTTTAACACTTTATTCAATATTTACTAGAACATTCTATCCAGTTTTCGCACGTATTATTCGCTTCGGTTTATTTCGCTACGTAATTTTTTTTCTAGATTATTCGCCTGAGTTCTCGCACGGTTAGCCACCCTGGCTTTCGCAGCCCGCAGCCGCCTTCGCTTTCTTTTCGCTGTCAACGCGACACAACAACAACTACTTACTCCCGCGCGCAGTATTATTTATATGCTGGTATCTAATCTTCTAGGCGTTTCCAGTATTTACAAGATCGTTCCCGTGGCTTCCAGGCTTTTAAAGATGTTTCTCGAATGTTTTAGATGCCTCCCGAAAGCCGTAGATTACGCTAGGCCGTTCTGGATTTTTCGATAGCGTTGTTGTGACAACTTCAAACAACTGTCACTTGACAGGAGTGCGTATTTCTTTTCAGCCTCGATACAGTATATTATCTTTATTAATTAGTCGCGTTGTATTAGGAAACTACGTTTTTACTTGAAGAGACACGAAATAGTTTGAAACGAAATTAAAAAAATTGCCGTGATTGTGATAATTGATATTTACTTACTACATTAATACAAATAATACGATGTCTAGGGAGATAAATATAATTGATGATACTTTAATGCAAGTAGTTACATTATTAATATTTGTTTTTGAAGTGATACAAATGTAACTGTTGGTTTGTGATAGCTAAAATAAGAGACAAAATCTTCTAAAGTTTTCGAATCGTCTCAAGATGTTTCGTAATGGTAACGCATTCCCATCGGAGTTCGAGTCCAATAAATTTTTTCCATTAAATAATCAACATGTCATTCTCATCCGTGTTCGAGTCCCATAGGAACTAAATATTCTTAGATTTACTAATTATTAAAAAAAAACACCTTATTTGAAATCACTATTTATTGAATAATCAACTAATAAATCTAAATATTCTTACGCTAAACAATTTTTTTCCATCCAGAAAACACTTTGTTTAAAATCACTATTTATCATATTATAATAAACAAGTTATTCTCATCCGGTTTCGCTTTTCATAGTAACTAAATATTCTTACGCTAAATATATTTTTTCCATTATAAAAATTTTTTGTTTAAAATCACTATTTATTGAATAATTAACTTGTTTCTGGCCAACGGTCTCTTCAGCAGGATATATGTACAAATAAAATGGGAATTATATCTAAATGTGGAGACCTGTAATTGGCCATCTATATTGTATCAATGTTTTCTATGCTTTTTTTTTGTGCTGTTGGTCTTCCATAAACATTAAATAAATAAATTATAAAAAATAACAAAAATTAAATTTGATTCTGTCTGTACATCTTTCCAAATTAATTCCAGATTCACATAATTTTTTTTTTAATATCAAAGACTACGAGTGTGTTCTAAAATTGTTACATCACGTGTGATTTCATCAAAATGAAATTTGTATAGGGAGTTTTTTTAGAGGTTTGTTGCAATTGGCAACACTTCATCCAACAACAGCCAATTTGACAGCTGACAGCATGATTCGTGCTCATTTTGGTTTGCTATTTCGCCATAAATAGACTTATGCCAGACCAATGCTTGCAAATCGTGCAAAATTATTTCGAAAATCGCTGTTCAGTTCGTGAAATTTACAGTGCGCTACGTCCATTTTATCGTATCGTCGACATAATCGTCAATCCAGGCAATTAATTCGAACAATCGTGGATCGTTTTCGTGTACCACGCGTACTCTAATTGATAATACGCATCAGCATACACATTGTACAGTGCGCACCAAAGAGTTGTTTCTTCTGTGGAGCGTAGTATTGAGGAGACGAATAAGGGCCGGTCTTATAAACGAAAGACCAAATTTCCGTTAGTCAATCGACAATATACTAACGGATGGCCGTTCGTTTATAAATGTTACCGATGCTCGTCTTATAAAACTTTTTTTACCGTCCGTAAGTATCGCAATATCGCACTGCTCTTGTCTATGATTTTAGAGCTGTCAAAAGCGAATTATATCTCTTTTCTATCTAAAATTTCTCGCTCGCATCAGATTTTTGGGATACTTCCCACAACACTACATTGGTAATAGCCTTTAAAATCCCAACTTAGTCTGAGCAGCTAATAATATTGATCCTAGAGCATAGAATCTCGAGGCAACAAGCAATTTTGTAGTTGGTGATAATGTCAGATTCCTACGGATGCGCCTTTTTACATTGTTCCCAATATCTTCTAGAAGCTCATATAAGCTCTTGAGCAGACCTTTTTGACAAGCGAAAGCGGTAGATAAAATCTGCGTCATCTAAAATATTAAAATAATCTACTCGTATATTGAACATTCTTTGTCGTCGAGTTTGTTCTTTATCCGACGAACTTGAATACAATAATAGCTCGACATCGTTATGTGAAAACATTTTTCCTTGAAAATGTAGCAACAGTCAGCACGGTATATATGTACATATTAAACAAACAGCATTAAACGCAAATTGACAGTGGAACTAACCTTAAAAAATAATACGTCAATCTGTCAGTTTCAACTAACGGACGGTAAACTGGTAGTTCGACTGTCGGTATCGGCCGTCGGTAAAATTTTACTAAAATTTGATTAACGGATTGTTATAAGACGAAAAAAGTGACGTTTGTATCAAATTTCAGTTTATTTGGTCTGAAATTTAACTAACGGACGTTTATAAGACCGGCCCTAAGTCGACTCGCCATCGAGCACAATTGGAGCTGTGTCCATCCATTTTACTATATATTTTTTTAAGATTTTGCGGAAAGATGTCCATGAGCTTACAAGATCCAGCTAGTGCAAGAATTGAAACCACTGGGTCAACTTCGGTGAATAGGCCGAAAATGAGACTGATGTTAAGCCTCATTTTAGTTGAATTAGTACGTCAACAAGCGAAATTACCACATTTGTAGTAAAGAAAATTCATTAACTATTTTTGAAACGCTATTCCATCCGCAAAAAGTCACTGTTTGGTGTGCTTTATGAGCTGGCGGAACCATTGGTCCATATTTCTTCAAAAATGATACCGGCCAGAACGTTAGTCGGACTTTGACGTTAACGTTAATGGAGAGCGCTACAGATCCATGATTACTGACTTTTTTTATTCCTCAATTGAATGGTATTAATATGGAAGAGCTTTGGTTTCATGTTTCAGAGAGCGAAATATGCCACACAGCGCCTAATTTCGTGTAATGGACCTGTGATTGGCCTCCGAGATCGAGTGGTTTAAACCCTTGGATTTATTTCTGTGGGGATATGTGTCGCTAGTCTACGCCGGTAAACCAGAAATGATTGACGTATTGAAAGCCAATATTCGCCGCGTTATTACCGATATACGACTCCAGTTGCTCAAAAAAAAGTCGAAAATTGGACTGCCTATGACCAGATTGCGCTTTATTCGAACCAGCCGTGGCGCCCATCTGCCCGAAATCATATTTACCTAAACACTAATGGGATAAAATTATTTTTCCAATAAAGCCAATTCTGTAGCCATTTCCACGATTTTAATGTGTTTTATTTCATTTTTAAGTTATATAGTTCAAAAAAATACCCTATATTATTACTATTATACAAATTAGATCAAGTTATGTAGAGTAACGATATTACTCAGTCCATAATGTGGAATCCGATATTTCCAAAGCTGGTCAATAGTCATATGTATTTGGCATATCTGATTATTCAGACGGAATAAAAAGAACACGATTTTATTCATCAAATGGAATCAATTTTAAAAACTTGTTTTTTAAATAATCTAGGAAGATCCTTATCAAATAGTTGATGAGCTATAATTTCGAGATACCCATCATAATTTTTTTAATGTTTAACGAGCATGAAGTAGTTAGTTTTGATCTTCGTTGCAGTGTTAATAGATATCCGGTTACAAAGGTCTCCCTTGTGTTGACATTATTAAATTCACTGATATTTTATGCCACAAAAGGCAACCGGTAACCATTCACATAAATGATATCTATCTACATGCGTAGCGTACCCACACAAGCGCAATTAGATTTAGAGAGGTGACTGGATGTATTCGATTGATGCATAATTAATTATGCATACTATTTCACTACGATTTTTATTCGGATGTGTAACAATTACACATCCAAAAAACTAAAAAATAAGTCAGATTTTTTTATTTATTTAACGCCCTTAAAAATATACAAAATAAAAAAATAAAAAAATCACACAAGACAGATACGCAGTTAAAAATATTCAAGTACATATAATAATAGATTTGTGTAAATTTAGATTTTAATTAAAAAGATTCAAGTGTGATATTTATAATTATGTAAAAATAATATAATAAGATAGATTTGTGTAAATTTAAAAGAGAAGTTTAAACAGGAAGAAGAAAAAGAAAAACTTGATAAATATTGGAAAAAAAGGAAAACTTTGATTTTTTGACATCTCACCGAAAGTGTAAAGAATATTTTCTATTCAAAATTGAATGAAGAAGACTCCCCCGAAGTTTCTGCTACTAGCTACGAACATTCTGTATGGAATTTGTTACATGACCCACCGGGATTTGAAAACGTCGATTTCCTTGTTTATCTAGGAAACATGGGAATATGATAATTACCACAACATCCGTCATAATCGTGGAAATTATCTTATTCCCAGTGCAGCGTTGCACAATATTATCGTTCCAAATAATGATTTGCATTTTCCTGGTGAAGATATTCTTCGTAAAAACCAGTCTAGCGAAGATTATGTAACAAATGCTAGAGAAATAAATATGAGAATATTGTATATTTAAAAATATACTATTACGACAAGAGTTCTTTGTTTTGTTGTCGTACTTTTTTTATCGTCAAATAATATTCAATAATAATAATTTCGTTGTCCGTTCTTCCATCCGTAACATCCTAAAATCTATAACAATTTAATTAATTAATTTCGTTTTTAAATCAGAATGAATTTAAATGGTAGGTAGCTACAAAGTTTTAAATTGATTTTCTAATACACTTTTTTGTTTTGACTAATTAATATATAACTAATAATTAATTTCTTAATGTAAAGTTGAAATTCAAAACAAAAAGTCCTTCATTGTTGACGGGTTATAAGCTAGTATGTATATTAGAATCAAAAAAGTACTATACTCATTATGAATGTTTAAACACAATTAAATATAAAAACTATGTATATAAAGTGTACCGATCCGTACATATGTAGATAGATCTATAAAGTTAAAATATTTACTAATGTCAAAATATAATACTTAATTATTCCCGAAGTAAATAAATTAAACATTGATTAATAAACATAAATAAATAAATTTTTTTATTATTCTGATCCAAAAAATATAGAAGTATCATTGACCAACGGCGACATTACATGACTTTAGCATAGTAATTATAATAATTCAAAACGTGGTGGATATAAACCATATACACAACTTTCAAAAAAATGTATTGATGTGTAGGCGATCTTGGGTGGAATCGTGAACGTTACATTGTGTAAAGTGATCGCCAGTCATATGATAGGCCGTAAGCACTATAAACACCAAATATTTCCATACCTACTTTCACACTCGCTACTCGCATCGGCAGTAGGTACAGATACTATAATTGGATATCTATAATTTAGCTTATTTAAACATAAGTTAATTATAAAAAAAAGCATTTAAAACATTTCGATATAAATACGACTATTAAGATTTTGCTTTAAAACAGTTATGAGTTGTAAATAATTCAGGATGCGATCTTGCACCGGCAAAAAATATTGCCAGTCAGAAGAAAAAACTGAAAATATAATTCTTCATCCACAAGTTTACAATTTTTCTGTCAAATGGTATGGAATAGAATTATTATTGTAATATCGAGCGTGATTTTGATTTTGAGCCTGATCTTGCTAAACGAGTACGTATTCAAGTGCTGAAGAATAATTTCGTGACAAACCTGTAAACTAATGGGTAGGTTCAGGTGCATTAGACCTTATCGGGGCAAAATCCCTCGACCGTGCTGACTCCTGACTCCAGGCTCTCTATTGGGAAGAGTGTGCGGAAAATCGTTCGCCCATAATTGCTCGCCAGGAAAGTTACTCGCCACACGAGAGCTCGCCGGGAAAGTTGCACGCCACACAATTGCTCGCCAGGAAAGTTGCTCGCCAGGAAAGTCGCTCGCCACACAATTGCTCGCCAGGAAAGTTGCACACAATTTCTCACAGGTGTTTTTTTTTCTTTTTTACATGAATATAAGCGGACCCGACAGACGTTGTCCCGCCCGAATAATATTCACTCCTGCGCCGCCATGTGGTGCGGAAATGTGTGCGTATTATGGTGAATACGACTTTTTCAACTTTAAGAAACGCGATATCTCAGAAATAGTGATTCTTTAGAAAAAAAGTCTAAGAATAATTATTGTAGATAATTATATGATCTACAATTTATGTCAGATCTACTTTTATGATCAAACTTACCGTTTAC